>VYZQ01022211.1:0-61524 GCA_013400655.1 Mystacornis crossleyi
TTTTTTTTTTCCCCAAAATAAATGCAGTTAGTACTTTGCTAGGAAAAGGAGTATATTTCTCCCACAGTTTGTTCTGCTAATAGTCCCTGTGTACTGCATGTGCAGCTGTGCCAATCTCCTTGTTGTACATCCATGGAAATACACAGTGCTCTGTGCAGGGCTGCAGCTCTTTCCACCCTTTGCAATGCACAGACTGACCTTCCACTCTCCTTGTGGTTCACAGTGGGGAGGGATACAGCCTTGGCCTGGCTGCAGGAGGGGAGTAAAGCTTCCATCTCTTCTGTCTCCCTGATCATGGTGAACTAAACTTCATTTTTTGAAATCCTTACAGAGTGTTTGACTTTTCTGCAGGGTGAGAAAATCCATCTCTCCTCCCACCAAAAGTGTCCTTCATGTGTGTTGAAGCAGTGGATACCTCCATGGTAATTTCTGGCCAAAGCAGCCCCTTGTGTTGAACCTGGGTTTGGCCAGCAGCTGTCTGGTAGGCCTCAGATTCCGAAAGAAAAAATGACCAGGGCTAGTAGCATATAGTAGCATAGTCAGAAGATGCCTCAGCTTTTGAAAAGCAAAACAATTTGTTCCCAGCTGTATCAGCAGAGTTGTCCGATTCACCTTTTGGAGAGTGGCACTTATTTGTGGCTGTGTAGTCCCTGTTTGTGTGACCTGTGGTGTCCAAACTGTACATGTATGAATGCCGTGTGTGCCCTGGGGTCACTTTGGAGTCTGTATCTGTGTTGCACTGGCTGCTGAAGTGCCAGGTTTGCTCCTTTCAAGCTACTCAGGATGAGGAAGAAGCAGGGGGATCTCCAATGAGTTTTGAGCAGTGCATTAGTGTCACCTCTGATACCAGTAAATGACCCAGGAAAGTCAGCGAGGAGCTCTCACCAATGATTACATGGCAGTGTAGAGAGAGATATCTGTGCCTCAGGGGCTTTTCTCATGGTGTGCCCCACTGAAGTCATGGATAAACGCAGGGGCTGTGTTTATTTGAGGGGGCTTCCTCAATGACAAGTAAAATCTTCCCCTTGTAATTGCCTGAAACATGACTTCTGGTAAGTTGGACAAGCTGAGCAGTTGTGCTGCTGCTTGTATTTCTCCAAAATTCACAAGCAGTGAGGGGTGCTGTGCTTGACTCCAGTGTAAGGCAAGGGAGCAGGATCCAACACGTGTGGGCTTTTTGTTAAGGAAAAAGAAAAGAGAAAAAGGACAATGAATCCCAGGTGGTCAGCCTAAACAGTTTGCTGCCTTTTCTCTTGCACTGATTAATAATCCATTACAGGAAAAATAGATTACCTGATTACACACAGGGGTGGTACATGAGGGGAAGATATTCTCTGGATCCAAGTAGCCAAACTGCTTCTAGCTGGAGCTGTGACTTCTGTAATTGGTAGGCGCAGGAGCAACCTTTGTATGTAGAAGTGAGGAGCCTCCTGCGCTGTTCTTACTGAAGAAAAAATAACAAAGCCCTGCATTTTCAGACATGCCATGGCTTCAGGCTAGGACACTACTATTGTGGTGACAGAGAACAGTGTGGGTTTGCAGTAATAATCTGTGGTGATGCTTTTGGAATTTGTTGTTCTGTTTCAGTCCTTCTGCAGAGCCTAGCTATCATCCTGCCCTTATGTTATTTAATTTTTTAAAAATTGAAAAAATAAAATAAGGGATCAAAATGCCTTTGGTGTGTGTTTTTGACCTGTTCAGCCCTGAGGAAACCTTTCTGCTATCACCCACCTCAGGTATATAGCTATTTACCTGTGGTTTGAAGGAGAGTATCACTTTTATGCCTTATGTACTTGACGTTAAATAAATAGCTCCTTTACTCCTTTTAGTTTGTCTTGGACTCTTCACCCTAAGAAATTGTGAAGCCAAGTGGAATCAGAGAAGGGCTGCATAGCAAGCAGTTTGCCCATGAAATGCACTTGTTTTTAATTGCCTCATTAAGTCAGGTTATGATAGATTATATGACCTTACCCAATGCAGCCTGACATAATGGGATGCTGTCAGAAGTTCTGGAATAACAGAGTGATATTCACTTGACTAGGGTTTTCTTGCTTGTGTTTTTAGCTGTGTTGATTGCTCTCAGTGTTATACACATTAAAAAAGTCTTGGCATGAGTAAAGGCAAGGTCATTAATGCTTTTTGTCATGATTACTTGATGAGCTTGTTGTTCCACCAGGAATTAATACCTTGCTGGTAGCACAGGAAGGAGGCGTGGGGCTGTCATGCTGTGGTGCAGTGGGGCAGGTGTTGGGCTCATGGATTTCTCACGGTGCCTCCCAGGGCTCTGTCCATCAGCTGTTACAGGGATTGCAGCCAGTGACAGCACAGCCATTCCCAGCAGCTCACAGAGCAATTTTCAGCTGATGTATTTTCAATTATTTGGCTGGTGCTTAATAAATATGGCTTAAGGAGGCCCCTCCGTGTTGCACATCTGTTTGGGAGAGGGGCATAGCAAACGGAGGTGTATCCAAGGCAAAGCAAGGCGGCCTGGCAGCAGGACCTGGCTTTGCATTCTCCATGAGGGAAAAGGAGCCCTCGCATTTCCTGGCATGTGTTGGTGGCTTGTGTAATGGAGAGATACAAGAACATCCTCCTCTTCCTGTGATAAATGAGGTTTGTAGGTTTCAAACTGTTTAAATAAGGCTTTTAGCCACCAAAAAAGTACAGGAAAAAACTCCCACTCTCAGGTAAATCATTATGCTGCATTTGTTTTCCAAACCCTCTAAAAATAATATAAAAAAGCCATTTTGAACGCTATTCCTTTTGCCTTTTCAGTTTCTCCCTTGGAATCTCTCAGCTGTTAAATTAGTTTTTGGATTCATCCCAAACTTACGAATATTTCTTTGTCCCTCTTCACTTATCTGTCTTTCCTCCCCCATACTTTTCCAGAATAATTTCCAGTGGATGATTTTTTTGGAAACAGTATTTCCCTGTGTAGGTCTTACTCACCCAGCACATCTTTCTTTAAATAAGCCGATATTGGTAGTTTTTACACCCCAGACAGTTCTCTTTAACTGCTGAGAGCTGGACTGTTGACTTGGATGAAGCCCCACTGTGTCTAAGTGCTCTTACAAGCATTGATTAGGATGGCAGATTTTGACAGCTGAGTTAGCCAGAAACCCTGAAATACACCATTTGGGACTGTTTGTTGGTGATAATGAATCTCAGCTGCCACAGACTTTTATTCCTTTTTTTTTTCCAAAAGTTTAGAGCTTTCTCCTTCATTAGGATGAGGGAATTCTTCAGACTCCCTTGGAATGGATGCAGCACCTTCTGTTCTCCTGCAGCGGTCATTGCTGTGGATAATTTTGAAGGAAACAAATGAGATTTAGGAATTATTTGGAGAATTGTTTACATTTGTTTGGTTATTTGCATTAAAGCTCACTGAGAAATTGATTTCCATAATCATTCTTGAATTTTGTGGGACAAAAATGAATTCTAAATCGGAGTGCATCTAAACTTTAAAGTTTTCCCAGGAAGTTGACATTTTAGTGTATTCCTTATGAAACCACTGAAATGTATTTCCAGGAGAGTAGATTGCTGTCTGGCATTTCTGTGGGAACGGAACTTGCCATTGTTCTTATCAGCTTCATTTGAGTTCCGCAGGGGGAGGTGGTAGGAAAGTGAGAAAATTCATATCAAGTCCAATTTGCTGTTGCTGGGTGTCCTGGTTTGGACAGGTGTCTGCTAAGGAAAGGCAGGAGTCCCCCTCCCACCCCAGAATGAAAAAAAATGTAACTCCCTTCCTCCCGAACTATTATAATTTTGGAAATGAGGGGCTTTCAGGCAAATATATCAGAAATAGGAATAACAGGTCTTTACTTATATATATTATATATATGTATAACAAGGCAAAGCAAAAAAACCAACAATAACTGAGGCAGTAACAAGTAATAGGAATCAGACCGCAGCGACGGCTGCTGGGGCTGTCCAGGCACTCTCCCTTTTGCTGCAGCGATGGCCGGAGCTGGGAGCGGTGCTCCGGAGCGAGGTCGGGGAGCACGGTGAGGGGGGAAAGCCTAAACTTGCCCAAGCCGGGAAGGGATGGGAGGAAATTTCAGCAGCCCCTGGGCAGCCGGTCCTGGTGCTTTAGCAGGATTCCCTGGGAGCAGTAGGCTGGAAACGGCAAGGATGGATGCAGAAAAGTATCCNTCTGCAGCTCCGTGGATCCCTGTGCTTCCAGGCCCGGAAGGAACTTGCAAGTGTCAGAAAAGGCTGAGCAGGCTGCTTGGCCATTGTGGTGTGTGTTTGTAGCATACAAAAGGAAAACACAACTGCACGGCCTTCTTTTTTGGTCTCCAGCCATTGGGTCCAGACTCCTTCCACAGCCTGATATTCATCCATCCCTCCTCTCTTTTCCCTGTTGAGCATTTCCTGACAGACCATCAAACTAGTTGGTTTCTGAACATCATCTATGTTGACGCTCCTATGGACATGGAAACCTTGGAGAAACACAGCAGAGCCAGCTAGTAGTAAGGCTCCCATGGACATTCATGAAAATGGAGCTGCATCTGTCAAAAGTTCTCTTAAAGCCTGTCAGTCCTTTGGAAAAGCACACATTTAATCAGAAATCTCCTTTATTTCTGTTCCTTCTCTACTCATCCATTTTCTTGTTCCCATTCTCAAGCTTGTCTTTGTCTTTTCCTTCACTTCCAACCCGAAGTTCTGGTACCAAGTGCTATTTTTGGGCTGCTGGCTCCTTGCAAGCAGCCAGACTTGGCACGTTTTGGAAAAATGCAAGCAGCTTCTCTGGGGCAACAGAGGAAGCCACAGAGCTGAAAGCTAGTCCTGATAAAATCCAGGGAGTTTTTACTGTCACGAAGTTCTTTAGCAAAAGCTGTTGTTTGTTTGGAGCTGCTGTGCAGTGATTATTTTTCAATAAGAGCTTCAACTTCACCTGAGTGTATCTGTTGTGATTACAGGACTGAATCTAAATGTCTGGGGAGAATATGCTGAACTTCACTGCTGTTGGTGACAGGCTTTAGTAATACCTGCCTCCACAAGCCTATGGCTTTAGACATCTGCTTTATTTGGGCTCCCTGCAAATTACATCCCCAAGGAGCTTAGGGGAGTGAAATAATCTCTACTGACAGAATGGGGTGTGGAAATGTCCCTCCTTAACTATTTTGCTGATGCATGACTTCAACGTGGAAGCAAAGGAAGATTGATGGTAGAGAGCAAGTGGAAATCACACTGATGTTAAGGCTTGATTTGGGTTAGGCACTGGAGAAAAAAATAAATGGAAGAGGGAAATTTGGTGCAGGGGTGTCATTCCTTTTGTTTCTTAACTGTCCAAGGTGCTGGTGAGGGGACTTGTGCCAGAAGCACCACTGTGTATTGCTTTGCTTGGCAGTGCCATCTTTTCAGAGTGTTTTGTTTCAATTCCCTCAGAACCTCAGTGGGAGAGCTGAGTCTCTGAACAGCTGTAATGAGCCCATGACTTCATTTCCAAATGGGGTCTCCTGAGGACATTAAGGTGGTGATATTTGGGAGGAGCAGTGAGCTGGCTGCTTCTCACTGGCTATGACAGCTTCAAGGGTCAGCAGATCCTGCAATTAATAGGGAGTAATGAGCCAGCTGGGATGCTCTGGCACATGAGTCAAGATCCTGGGCAGAAGCTAAGGGAAGAGGAGGAAGACAATGAGAAACTTGGGAGCAGCCTTCTTCTTGCAGCTCTCATCAAGGCTGAACCCTGGCCCCAGGAATCCTTCATTTGAAGGAGATAATGACATTGTTTTTCCTCCTAAATATCCCCGTATCATAGCCCTGATTACTGTGTCATCTGAATGCTTGAATGTATTTGAGTTCTCAGAGCATCTTGATGGTGCACGTGCTCTTATCCGTGTTTTTAGCTGGGTGGTTGATGCCAAAGTCCTGCTGATTTCAAGGGGTTGGCTTGGCCCACGTGGTGTAGCCCATCACCTCGCACAGTCCTGAAGCAATGCCATTCACCTCTCCTAGTGGTAAATCATGGATCCCCTACCAAGAAAAGGAAGGGTGTTTTGGGGCCAGTTGGCAGCTCTGAGGTCTCTCCATGATCTGGCCAGAGGTCCTTACAGCCTGAGCTATCTCCTGCTTGCAGGAGGCGGCCTCTGGCCTCCACTTCTTGCTTACAGCAAGACAGCCAGGGCTAT
The DNA here is from genome assembly GCA_013400655.1 of Mystacornis crossleyi. Classification (NCBI taxonomy): domain Eukaryota; kingdom Metazoa; phylum Chordata; class Aves; order Passeriformes; family Timaliidae; genus Mystacornis; species Mystacornis crossleyi. The sequence continues at coordinate 6,135 of VYZQ01022211.1, forward strand.
TTCAACTGCAATGATTGCAAGTAGGCTTTGGGCAGCTGATTATTCACTGTCATGCCTGACACTGCTGCAGAATAGGGTAGGATTTGTTCCTCTTTCGCTTTCTGATCTGCAAAATAATAACAACATTTGCCAGTGTGAATCCTTTGTGAGGCAGTGAGCTCAGAGCCCCTCTGTGAAGTGTGGTGGTGTCTGTTTGCCTGCAGAACAGGTACATTTTTGGAGGTAGGAGAGCAAACTGTGCCCACCTCATCCCACTGAAATATTTTGCACTGTCAATACATCTTTGATCTGCTGCAGAGTAAATATCTTCCTAGTTCTTCTGAGCTGCTGAATCCCTCACCTCCATCAGAATTCCCACTGAACACAGGCCATATTTTGCCAGGGTTTGGGCTGAGTCCCACATCTCATAATTAAACTCCTTGTCAGTTAATGCCTCTTTCTGCATGACACCCTCGGGCTGATTTCAGACTGGCAGGGCAGCTTCCAGTTTGATTCCACCAGTGGTTCTCCAGCCATCCTGTTTTAAAAGGCATGCGTGTAACTTGACTCTTCTTGCTCTAAGTTATCTCTTCTTGCTCTAAGTTATCTCTCTCAGTACTATTTTCTCTTTCTAGCCCTTCACTTACGAGGCTCAGGGATTCACATAAAAGTGGAATTTTGGACCCATATGTGAGTTTTTTTGCCTCTGTGAGATCATCCTCCACTTGGAAACCATTGTTAGTGGGTCAGTCCCTTTAAACTTGGATACTACTGAGCCACCTGTGATACTTTATGCTCCTGAAAAACCCCATGTTTCTCTGAGCTTACTTTCTTTGTCAATTGTCTGCCAGCCTGCATTTGGCACAGGATCAGAGTTGTCACCTTTCCAAATTTCTTTGCCAAACTGAAATAAAATTTCAGAGAGGCTATAACATGGGAGTGCTGAGAAACAGTACCTGAAAGCATCAGTTGTGCATCACTCAAATTTTCACAAAACAGAACCCAGAGTTGTGCTTTAACAATTCTATGTTGGTCTCTCCACTTTCTCTTCCAGTAGAAAAGTGTCTACTACGTGTTCCTGAGCTTGGCTGCAGTGTACATTTGGGTGTCTGTGACTCCCAGGGATTATGTGTCAGTCACCAAATGTGTCACCCGCTTTTCCAGGGCTGTGGCTCTCACCCTACATAGTGAGGCTTACTATTAAATTGGTGCTGTTTCGATCACACAGCAACCTTTGGAGCCAGAAGGGCACCGCAGGTGCTGGAATAGCTTGTGAACTACTATCAAACAAGTGAGAGAAGTTATGGTAATTGTGGGAAAGGACCTGGAAAAGAAAATGTGTGAATCAAGTAAGTTCATATTTTACTCAGGCATTTTTAATAATTTCCCAAGATAAATGGCCACACTCTGTTCCCTGTTCCCATTATTGTTATTGTTACAGTGTAAATACCATGGCCACTGTCAAACACTGAAATTTATTTATGTGGTTGGTGTGGGTTTTGTTGTGTCTACAGCAATTACAGCTCTTTATTCTTTCACAGGTATTTTGGGACAGCTAGTGTTTTCCTGCCCCAGAAAAATAAACACAAAGCTGAATATGCACCTGATGCTTTTAAAATTGTGAAGATTTTAAAAACCATCCGAGCCTTTTTTTCTTTGGCATTTTTAATTCTGAGACCACATTCCCTTGAAATAAGCATTAGCTTAGTATAAGTGGTTGGAAGTAGCTGTGTAAGTCCTTAATTGCTCTGCCAGGCCTATGCTCTTTCATTGCTTGAAGATTTTGACATCCCCAACTTTAATTTCTGTAGCTGCAGTTAAGCTGGTAAGATGCTGCACACAGGTGGCAAACCTCCAGCATTATCCTCTTTCTTTTTTACCTTGATTATTTTCATGTTTATTATTTTGTAATAAAGCCAAAAGCCCAAAATAATTCACTCGAAATGCAGCAGTTGCAAGACACCAAGCTGTTGTCTTCTCAAAAGCTTCTCATGGTCTCTGAAACAGCTGGAAAATAGTGAAGGGAATGAAATGGCAGGGCATCAGCAGAAACATGCAGAGGGGGTCAGTGCCACTGATTGGTGTTAAAGGAGGTGAAGACTTCCTGACATAAAGCCTAAGAGCAGTGCTGCATGCTGTGATTGATAACTGCAGCGTGTTCTGCTCACAGAAGCTCAGAGTTACGCAGAAAGCAAAATATAATGTGGTAGGGAAGGATCAGGTAAGGGCTCACCTGTGAAATAGTAGTTGGAGCAGGATGCATCTCCTTGCTTGGAGGCATTTGCTCAGGGTCGAACGAGGACATGGTGTGTCTGCGGTGTCTCTGTGCTGCAGCAGACCCCAGTGTTGCTGTGATTTCCTGGAAACATGTTGCAGCAGCCGGTGACGGCTCTGAAAACTTAGTGCCAAGCACCATCTCTGGAGAGCAATACCTTCAGTTTTGCCTGAGGGTTGCGTACCAAAACACAGGCCACAGGTTTGGGTCTGCTTAAATCTGTCAGCTGTGACTTGGGTGGCCCGGCATTGGCAAACAGGGCTGTGTTTCCGCATCCCTTGCTCCTTGGGATTTTCCTGCTGAAAACCTCTCTCCCTTTAGTGTTTGTGGCAGATGCCCCCTACCTCTGCTTTATAAAAATTCAAGGCAATAGTATTTGCTTGGTCCTGTTTGAAATCACTTGGCGTGTCCCAGTGCTGAGAATTACTGAATAATAGTGCTGGTTAGGGAGCAGGCTCTTCCATGGGGCATAGAATGGCTCTACAGTCAGGGGTGGGATTAGACAGGAGCAGGGAGAAGAGGAGGATTGCCCAGGGTGAAGGGCAGCAGGAGGCTTGTTCTCAGTCATGTTGGGAAGAGGCAGCTGCTGTGTGCTGCTGACTCACGTAATGACCCTTGTGCTAATGCTGTTCCCTATCATTTAACACAAAAATAAAACTGCTAAATTGAGACCGATTTGAAACATGCGTGGTTTGCTTTGGAAGACATTTAATAGCAGTTATACTTTAACTGTAGGACTCTGATTGGAAAAGGAGGGACAAGTAAATAGTTTACATTAACTTAGCAATATTATTCTGTTATTATTGAACCTTCCTAAATTCTACCCAAGTCTTGACTCAAATCAAAGAGCTTCAGATAATTTGTGAGAAGCAATAGGTGAAACTACGTGGGAGTAGGACATGAAAAGAGTGTGTGATTACCTGAATGGAAACCAAAGTGTTCCCAGTACTCACAGTAGTTAGTGAGATGCTTTGAAGGTTTTTTCACCTCTTAAATCCTTAGTGCTTTGAGGCAGCGATTTTGGCCTTCAAATGACTACAGCAACTTGCTGCCCTGACAGTGAAATAAATTTTGAAAGCAGTGTGAGTGCAGTCTACAGGATTAACAGCCAGGCCATAAAGCAGAAATCTTTCCAAAACAGAAAGATCTGATGATTACTTAATCATGAAAAAGCAGCCTACAGGACCTGGGTGGTTCACGGTAGCTTGTTGCCTTTCATACTGGCAGGGAGAAAATACAGAAGGGGCTGAGTGTAGGCAGTATCTGCAGTCACGGGGGACATGCAGGTTGTATCTTTGGTCCCTGAGAGCCCATCTCAGCAAAATCTTTTGTGTTGCTCCACACTGTCTTGCTTTCCTGCTGCTCAGTGTAGTGCTGCAGCTCTCTAAAATATTAATGAGATGAGAAGGAAATTGCCCTCAGGTGACCCTCCATAGCATCACTTGCTGGACTGAGAGTCTGGGCTGCAGACAGTCCCAAATCCATGTGTTTTGTTTTTGTAGAAATGGTAATGGTGGCTCAGTATGGATGACAACTTGAATTGGTTATGTCAGTTCTAACTAATGACATTGAAGACCTATAAAGTGACTCTTAGATTGGTTTTGTGTTATTAGTCTCGTTATTAATTATGGAGACATGACAGCAGCATTAGTGCTAGTATTAAGCATCAAAACAAAATGGAATTGTGCTCATAAATCTCACTGATTAGGAGCACATGAAGGATTACAGCCATTCTCCAAAGGAAAAGAGAGGAAATGGACTGAGTCTGGAGTAGGAGTGAGATGGAGGTGGAAGAAAATTTAGGGAAGGATAGCAGTATGCTGAAGATTCTTCAAAGAAGGAACCTGAGCAAAGTGGAGCAGCCCTAGGGCTGAAGTCTGCAGCTGCCTGGGTGGACAAGGTTGGGTTTTCCTGCATGTTAGCAGGAATTATGGACCTCATGGCCCTCGAGCCTGGCTGCCTGCCTAGTGCTTCCGCTTCCCTTTGGGACTCTGCTGCTGGCTTGGTATCTAATCTGGAAACCACTGCAAAGGGTTTCTCCATTGTGTGAGGCTGGGCCAGCACCCTGTCCATCTCCCAGGAAGCTTGTGGGAGCCTTAAGGCCTGGGAAGAGCTGGCGGATCTCAAATGGGGGAGACCAGTGCAAACTGGGACAAGCTTTTGCCAGGAGCAGGCTCTGATTTGGGTACTGCCTGTGGACTGGAGGAGAGGGAAGCAGGCGCATCTCTGCAGCCCTGGAGGGGAGGCAGGGAGATCCTTGCTCAGCAGAAGAGCTGCCTTTGCTCCTGACAGTGGTAAACTGCTGAGAGGAGGCAGAGCAAATTACCTTCTGCCCTGGAGAAAGGTGGCAGGAGAAGAATTATGCCTCAGAGTGATGCATGGGAACAGCACAGTTTCCTGGGGTGGTGCAATTTGCATGATACTGCTTGTCTGGAGACACGACTCATTAAAATCTGGGCTTTAATGAGCTGAGAAGCATGTGCCAGATCTTGCACTTGGGATCTGCTCTTTGGCACTGCTGACGTGGCCGTGTCTGGGCGCTGAGAGTTCAGTTCTTGAAGGGTTACTTAAGGCTGGCAGTGGCTGTGGCTGGTGGCCATGCTCTGCCCTGTGCTGGCCTTTGCAGGGCGTGGGCTGCATCTTGTTCATCGGTGAGAGTGATGGCCCTATTTATAATGCCTTAAATGAAGTGCAGGATAATTTAATTTGTACATCCATTAATACTATCTGCTGCAGGGTTTGTACTTAATTTTATGACTCTAAATGAAATTTTAGGTATATTAACAGGCTCTCAGTCCTGCTGCCAGGCACAGCCGTGTCCAATCCCACACATGGTTGCTTGGAGACAGTCCTTTCCATTCCACTAACCCCAATGACCTGGTTGGGTTCTTGGAAGGCTCTTCCAATCTGGCAATCAGTGCCCAAAAATCATCATTCCTTCCTGGAATGACCAGGAGACAATCATGATGGGCATTTCCTTGGCATCAGTGTGGGAGATAGGATGGTATTGACTCTTTCTTCAGGACAGAGACAAAGGAGAAACTTTGGGCCTGAAGCTACCTCAGTTCACAAAGTTTTCCAAGGCAAGCTCTTCTTGCAGCCAAATAACTTTGTAGGTTGGGTAAGGGGTGGCCTGACTATAGTGAACTGATAATCTGCTTCTGCTATTGGTTCTTTTGGGTACAAGTGGGTTAATAAACCTCTGTCTTAGGTCATGTCTCATGGTCTGGTTTAAATCTGAGAAGCCAGCAGTAAAGGTGTGTGTTTGTCACAGAATCATAGAATGGTTTGGGTTGGAAGGACCTGAGAGATCATCTAGTTCTGACCTCCCTGCCATGGGCAGGGATGCCATCTGTTACATTAGGTTGCTCAGGGCCTCACGCATCCTGACATCCACCCGACTCCCAGGCAGTCGTTCCCAAGCACACAGGGTTGTTTTCCACTTAGCCTCCTGACTCTCAAAACTGGCATTGACAAATGAAATTAGTCTTTCAAGGGGAATGCTCTTCTTTTTGCTCATCCATGCCTTGGTTTGCAGTGCTAGAACAGCAGCAGTGGAAGGGACTCGGTCTTTGGAGATTGCCGTGGGCAGGGGATCATGTCAGAGCTTCCCACACAGGGTTCTTGCATCCTTCTCAGTGGTTTGGCAGTGTCTGAGAGCAGCTATGGCCCAGGGTGGACACTATAGGCTGCATGTTGTTGTCCATTAAAATCTGTGTAAAAATACCAGAGGGTCGTGTAGAAACATTTAAAGGCTCTAAATTATTTGGAAAGTTTAGAGAGTCTAAGCTTTTGAAACAGGAAGAAAAGCTATTTGCAGGGATGTATTCAGTAGTTCTGCTAAAAATGTCTTGACTAGCTACTTCACCTTGCATTACCTCAGTGTCTGCAGGAAACTGGAAAAATTATTTACCTTTTTCCAAAGATGCTGGTGAGAAAATAGGTGTTGAAAGGTGAGCAATTGTGTGAGCACAGGAAAGTCAAGGTTCTTTCCTACAAGCTTGCACAGTTACTTAGCATTTCTCATAGATGCAGATATTATTTGCTGTCTGCGTTAGCTATTTCTAGTCTTTGAAAAGAAGCCAGAATTCTTTTAAGAGTCACTGCTTTTTCTGAGCTGATGCTGGCTCTTTTGCCTGAGGAGTATTTGAAATCTGCCAGAATGCATGTATTGTCAAAAACAGAAATTGAAAACTCTATACAGGATCTGCTGCCCCTGTGAGTTATGAGCTTTCCCAAGTCATCAGGGATAAGAAATGCCTGCTCTTGTTGTCTGCAAGAGCTGTGGATGGACAGAGGCAAAAGAAATCCCTCTCCCTCCTCCCCCCTCTCCCATCACCACCCAAAACTCTCTCTTTGGGTGGAAAGAAGCTTTTGAAACACACACACACATACACACACAAGCGCTTTCCCAGTGACCTGCCTGCTTCTATAGCTGTCCCTCCTTCCTTGGGAGCTGGAGCTGCTGAGACACTGGAGTTGGGGAGATCCTGTCTTCCCTCTGCAGCCCTGAGACCAAATGAATAAAGTGAACAAGGTTTTGAAGATCCTTAAGAAGTCATCAAGGAGAAGGAAGAGATGGAGAGAGGAGCTGAGGGTGAAGGAGGAAGGGGAGAGCCAGGAACTCTGTGACCCAGGTGGTTTGTGCCACCTGCACCTCTGTACTGCTGGTAAGGAAACAGGAATGTTCCTGCTCACCTTGGGACAATGTGCCTGTTTGATATCCATTGCTTATGTATGACAGGAGAGCTTCCTATAGCCAGCCACTGCTGTTGTGCTTTTTGTGAAAAATATTGGTGGGAGAAGTGGTAAAGGCGGGAAGCTGAAACTCCTAGGTCTCCTTTTATAAACCTTCCCTTGCTTGCCTGGGTGGCATTTTGCACATTTGTGAAGTGGGGAGGGAAGGGAATCTTCTTTCTGGAAGAAGGGTGCTCCTGAAAGTGTAGGGAGAATGTGTAGCTCATTGAGAATTTTGTTTGATATATGTGGTTGCATTTTGAGATATTTAAGCCTGAATGTTTATTCTGTATATTTGTGCAACAGAAAAGCAATGTAAAATGGGTGAATTTAGATTGCTGTTTTTCTGAGGGATGTTTTTGTCCACCAAAGTTGGTCTGGACCCGTGTCCACTATATCCATCCTTACCTTCGAAGCAAATGATCCTGTGGCTGTAATATCATTGAAAATGATTCTGTGTTTAGTCTGTCTATAAAAGAGCAAAACAAAAGATGCTGGGAATGTGAAAAAGGGTCATTTAGAGCATTCACTGACATGTCCCCAGCATGTTTGAACTTTCTGCTGGGGGCTGTGACCCAGCAGAGGAAAATGTGTAGGTCTGTGCACTTGGCCATCAGGCTCAGCCTCCTTCCTTCTGCATTGCCAGTGTCCAAGGGATGTGAAGCACTTATGAAACCACACTTAGGACGAAGCCACGCTCGGGTCTAATGTAGGTCAGTGCTCTTCTTGCTGTCACATTTGGTAGTTTGTTTGCAATAGTATTGTAGCTTTTTTACATTTTAGAGGCTCACTGTTTTTCTTTCTCATGCACCTAATTCTGTTGAGCTTTTCTGACCCTGTCCTGGAGCATCCGATGGCCCCATTTTTGCAGGGCCTTGTGTGGCTTCATTTACAGCTGGAGACCTAGGGCACGGAGATGTTACTGGACTTGCACAGGGCTACACAGACTGGGGCAGAGGTGGGCACTGGCCTCTGAGCTTGAGGCCTGAGGAAGTGCCATCATGAGCAGCACTGGTGACTGTCCTGCTCTTGGCTTCAGCTTCCAGTTGTCCAGACTTTCACCTCCCTTACCTGCCTAGATAGTTCAAGAGTCTGAGATGTTTTTCTGCCACCATTTTTTTTCCAGTGAAATATACTCAAATACTTTTGCTTAAAGTCTTAATTATATTTCTTACCTTATCTTTAGTAAGGAACTGATTGACAGATAAGAAAGGAAATTAAAACCTGAAAATATTTGGGTATCAGAACATGAGGAGGCAGTGGAAAACGTTAACCAGTTTTGACAGGTACTTCTGCTGTTAACCATGTGTGTATTTTACTTTATCTTTTTAATAGGAAGTTGTCACTGAAAAGGTTCACCCCTAGTCCTGAGCTTCTCAGCCTGGGAATATGGTCCCATCATGGCTGAGTTTTATATTCAGTCCACTTCTTCTAGCCATCTCATCTAGTGAGCTCTAAGGTGTTGACCTGAGAGATGGAATGGTTTGGTTATTTTTTATTTATTTGGTTTTTCTTTTGTTAAAAAGAACTATACAGATATTTTGAACCTGTAGTTAATGCCGAGCTGTGTGGGCAACAGTAGTTAGATAGGCTGAGTCCATCTCAGCTGGGTGTACACAGTGGCTGTCTCCCTCTAAGCCATGGATTCAGGCTGCTTAGCAGGGAAAGGAGAAGAACTAGTACTTCTTGACCCAAAACATCCCAAACTTGCGTGATGAATTCTCTGGAGAGTCTGTTCCTCTCTGCTGACTGTAAGGGAAGTAAAACTGAAGGCTAAGATGTCTCTTGTGGGCTGGCTTTTACATGGCTTGTAGGGGTTTTGGGACATGAATGTGTGACTGTCTAAGAATTTTTTGGCTTAACTGCCTGGATATGCTTTAGGTGAAGGGCCCCCTCTTTCACAGAGTCTGCTACTCTGCAACAATTTGTTAGCCTGAGGCTTTTTAAAAGCTGAACTGATGGCTTTTTTTTTTTCCTAAATGCAAGATGGGTAGTGGGTTAATGCACTTCTGCCATCCGGGCAACAGTGATAGAGATGGCCTGACAAAAAAAAAAAAAAAGAAAAAAAAAAAAGAAGCATCAGTTAAGGCAAATGGGGAGAAAAATAGCGCATTCCTGCAGTTGGGTTCTGTGCCGGCAGTTATTCCAGCCAGTTATATCTCTACAATAAAATGTAAATGAATGCAATCATTTATTTTGGAGCCTGGAGGCCTAGTGGTATGAAAAGATAAGCAAGCATTTTCCATTGTTTATTTGGTGGGGGTGGCTCTTCTGTGTCTGCTACTGTCTCTCTGATACCTTGGCAGCATCTAAATGTTGCCTTTATTATTAAAAACACATATATGGGAGTCTAATATCTGAAGCGGATTAGTGTGGTGTTTACAGAAGCGTCAGCCAGCCCCCACTCCCTGCAGGCTCTCAGCGTTCGTGTTCCTTCTGCAGGAGCAGTGCACAGGGAGTGGGAATGCCAGCAGCTGGCTGAGGACTGGGGAAAAGCAGAGACACAAGGCACGAGTGGTGGGTCTGTAACGTGTGGTTGTTGCTGGTCAGAGGGACCAGCAGGAGAGATTGGGAATCTCCAGTGAGCTGGTTCTCTGGAGGCTGAGGAGGGGTAACAAAGGGAGGGTGGAGAACAATAGGACACGACAGTGGCATTGGGATAATCGCTGATCCTATTTGGGCATATTTAATTGGCCTGTAAGTTTCTCACATCTCATGCATTTTCATAAGGATTCTTCTTTGCCTCTTGTTTTATCTTCTCATAGTTCCTCGGATTTCCCTGCGGACAGTCTCTCTGGATTTGTTCTGTGTCCCCCCATTTCCCATTGCAAAGCAGCACTGAGTTGCCTGGCTTTGTGGTGTCGAAGCAGAAAGACAGATTCAGCAAAGGAGCCGTTTGGGAAAATCTCATGTTACTCTCAACAAAGAGAGAAATTTAGTATGGGAGGGGGGATTGTCAGTGGCCTAAACACATGTGCCGTCTATCACAGCTCTTTTTGCATTGGTCTAGGGCTCTGGATATAAATCTACATCCCAATCATGTGTAATGTTATGGGGAATTAATTTTTTTCCCCCCTCGGGTCCCTCTGAAAGCTAAGATACGTTTATCTCACGATTTTTTTACCCAGTATTGGCTACCTTAAAAATACAGAGCTGCTGAACTTCTGGGTTATGTAAATTCATTCAAAGGCATGTTGCTCAGCCTTTCAGATCATCTCTGTTAACTCCTACCGTTTCATTCGTAAGTGATGCCAGACCTAGTTGCTTCATCCTCCCACAAGAAATCCCCCAGGCACATGATTAAAACCAAGCCATCCTTGTAAAGTCACTGGCTGAGCTTGCCAGAATTGCTAGTGCATTTCTTGTGGCTTTGAAGTTCACGAGTACTGGGGTTTGGAGGGACATGAGGACCCACAGAGGGGCAGCCCTGGGAGGCAGAGATCAGAAGCTGCAGTGATCGCTGATGGGCTGCTCTCAGAGCTGGTCTTGTCCTACCTGATCCCTGGGGTGAAGACAAACATCTTCACATAGGTGCCTATCAGAGTGGTTCCCCTTCAGAAAGGGGCTGCACCAATAAGACAGTCCAAAACTGCACTGCCAGGCTGTCTAAAGGATTTGGGTGCTTTAGGAAATCATGGGCAAAGCTCATGAGAAGGGTATCCCAGACCTGCAGCAGGGGAGGAGATGGGAAGAACTCCAGGTGGTGGTGGAGGCCAGGGATGGGCATCTCCTACTTTGGAAGAGGCCCTGTACCTCATGTCTGTAGAAGTGCAGCTGCTGTAAAACCCTCTGTTCCATCAGTGGGGTGGTTTTCACAAGGCTTTTATGTGTTTTGTGATGACAGCTTGGGTTGAGGCAATTTATTGTCCTGCAGAGTTGTCTTCTCTGTTTGTATCTCATGGGTCTCATTGTACAGCAGTAAATCATTGCAAAGCTGATAATTTAGTTTCCAGCCATAAATTCTAATGCTGGAAAAAGAGATTTGTTTATTCCTCTTTATGCCTCTGTTCTTCGAATGTGCCTGTTCATAGAGCTCTGTATGCCCCTAGGTGTGAGGATGATGTTTGGTAAAAGCAGTGGTGACTTAAATAGTGTGAGGAACCTCTAAATAAATTTTTATATGGAATTGCAAGAGGTGAAGTGATTTGGACAAGACTCTACATCAGGGAAGATGGAGAAACAGGAAAGGGGAAGAGATCCTTTTGGCAGAGCATCAGCACAAGGCTGGGTCTGTGTGTGCTGCACTATCTGATCAAGGTCGTGGTCTGCAGGTGGTGCTGGAGCACTGCAAGCAGCAGTCAAGCAGCTGAGGTTAAACCTCTGAAGGTCCTGGGACAGCAGTGAGACCTGGCACCAAGTGTTCTGCTAGTGAGGCAGTATTGTTGCTGGTAGAAAGGAGAAAACCTAGAGCGGGAATTGATGTGTGACTCTGAAGAAGTCAGGGTTAATAGCATCGAGGCTGGGATATTTGTAGATAAAGGCAAAGGATCCCAAGAAAGCCACGGGCTGGAGACCCTGATAATCCTCTCTCTGCCTGTGCCCTGCGGTGGTGAGCGAACTGTAAATGAAGCAGTTATTAGCAGCTCTGCTCATATCACAAGATATAAACTGGTCTATTGAGCAAGAAAGAGTTGCCCTTTTTTAACCTTTCAAAGTGATTTCCCTTGTGGGGCTGAGCAGAAGGAGAAAGCTGTGCTTCCTGACTGGAGTCGGGTGCCCTTTCAAAGCCCCAGCAGCTCCGATCTCCCTCTTTGCTAGGGGCATTGTGGAGCTGCATTATTTGTAGCTCCTCCTGGGCACCACTTGCATGTCCTGCAGTGCCCGTGGAAAGGAGATTGCTGGCATTCACTGGAGATTCAGAGGTGACTAAAAGCTCATGAATGGTTATGGTCTCTCAACTTCCAGCAAAGACAATTATACAGAGAAAGCTTTTGATCAAACAGATTCAGTCCATTGTAACCTAACATAAATTTTGCTGAGAAAATACTCTCTTTCAACATCTTCAGCAATTAAACCCTTCTACATTTGGACTGTTTGGTGCTTGAAATTAATTAGTTGATAATATTCTCTTTAGAATGCAGACAAATGTTTTTATGTCTTTGCTGAAGGCTAATATTTGCAAAAAGAAAAGTAGATGAGTTTCTTAAATCTCTTTAATCTTGTTCTGATAAATATATTTTCTTACTGTTAAGCGTGTCTTTGAATTTGCGTGTCTCTTTCTCGCATTTCATATAATGCCAAGCACTAGAGAGTGAGTAAATAAGAGCTGCAGGTTTCTGCTTTCAGAGGACTGGAGTGATCAGTCACCCAGTCCTTCCATCTTGGGATCAACTGTAATAAATACCAAGGAAATTAGTGAAAATGTCCAGTGAAACAGACCTTTTTCTTCTTCAAGAGCAAGCACATGAATGCGCAAATGATTAGAGGTGGCATCCACATCTTCTTTGCTTATAAAGTAGTTGCAGAATCTGTGTAGTTCAGTCCTTTTTGCAGCCAGATCTTGAATTTGTCTGTGGATGAGACAAGCACAGGTGAACCTGGAGGCCAGCAGCTGGATTTTCTAGGGAAGCAGAGACACATACTGAATTAGCTTCTCAAAATACTCTGCAGCCCTTGCTTTGGCAGGTTTTCTGCAGTTGAAAAATAAAAATAAATAAGCAAAGCCAGGCAGCATAAGAGTTTTAGAAAAATCCAGGCACCATCCTTCCTCTGATCCATCTGAAGCCCTACCTGTAGGATGCATAAACGCTGACTTTGGAGCAAAGCATTTTCACCTCATTCACCTGATGATAGGACCAACTCATTAATAAGCAAATGCAAATAGAAAGTGAGAGTTTCAGGCTCCCTGATTATAAAATGCAGTTTTGACATTGTTTTTAGACCTCAACATAAAATACAAGGTGTAGACTGAATCACGGCTTTTGCAAAGGGCTGAGTTTGGCATTGATGATTAGAGAAATCAGTTTGGCAATTCTGGGATGAGGGAAACGTAGGCTATTGGGGTAGGAAGATACCTCAGAAACGGGCATAATAAATTAAGTCTGAAGATAGCAGACGTGGGAAATGGAGTTCCTAAAGTCTCCCTTGAATGACAAAAATAAATATCTCACTTGATAGGAAGTATGAAATTGCTGGTAAGTGCTTTTCAAAATATCGGCTGTTGGCCAGATTCAATCCGTTATTAATTATGCCATAATGGTGATAATTTTTACAGTTTAGACACTTCCCAAACAAATCTCTAGTTAATTAAAGGTGCAGTCTATTCTTGTCACTGTTGAGACCGGCATCGCACACACACACCCCAACAGCTCCAGCAAAAAGAAGTTATCTTTATGCCTACACCGCTACGTTTATACAGTTTCGTAGCATTCGTGTTACATGTTCCTTGGCTATTAGCTTTACTACAATGCAGTATTATTGGTTGCCTATAACCAGCACATTCTTGCTACATATCAGCCACTATCCTCCCTTCTGCAGGTGCTACATCTTCTTTCCAGAAGATGTTTTTTTGCTCGTTGCTTCTGTTAATGTTGCTGTTCTCAGGGGTACAAACTGATTGTGGCAGGGCTGAAGCCTGTGAGACTTTCAGACCAGCTGTCAGTTCCCACAAGTTCTTGGAAAAGTGAGCATTGGGCCACCTCTGTGATGGTGCAGCTCTGGGTCTTATACCCACAGGGGTTGGCAAATCTGCACCTACTATCAAACAGGGTGAGAAGTTCAAGCCTTGTGTGAACAGAAAAATGTTTAAAGCAGGAGAAATTAATGATGAATTTTCAGATGAATATGTGGATTTACTCAGGGCTGGGCTCAGTTACCTACTCTGCTGTTGGATCCCAGTCTAGTGGGTAGGCCACTGATGGACAAATTTTCTGCCAGAGTAAACTGGTACAGCTGTTTTCCAGTTTTGTGTGACAGTGGATTTGGTCATTAGATTGTAAAAGCACAGGCCACATCCTTCAGCCATGTATCCCTGGCAGCTTGGACAAGACCAAGGCAATCCTGGTTGGTTTTCTGGTAGGCAGACATCTGGTTTTGATTTAAGGAGACTAGAATACAGATAGTGTGCTGTTGCCTTCATTAATTTGTTCTTGTGAGTAAAACACCTTTACTGGTATTATTTTGGAAACGGCATCTGTCTATAACAGTTTAAAATGGAGATAACCGTACTTCTCTTGGCCCATTCTTCCTTTACCTCTTCTACTCAAACCCTACTCAGTGTGATATAGGAACATCTGTACACTGCAGGCAAAATGAACCCCTAGAAGAGATTTCTATAAGCAAATATATTGCTGCAATGTGTTTAATGAGTATAATAAAATTCAAATTCATGGGTCCTTAAGACCTCTTGAACATTCTGCTATTGATTAATAGTTGTTTAACTTGAAGCTTCCAATATTTTGCTTAAAAAACAAAGTAGTTTTTACTGGCTACTAAGTATTAGTAACAGCAATTCTACCAGCACAAACATGCTATTTTAAAAGGTACATATGCATCCTAGCATGAGCAGTACTGATTCTGCATGGTTATTTAAATTTTCCCTATATAACATGACTAAAATGAGACCGTTTTAATTTCAAAGCTAAGCTGCAGGTTGCAGTGACTGCAGCTTTTCTACCATCCTTTCTGGGGCTGATGGTGCTCTGTAAGTGACAGATTTATGTGTTATCTTTAACTGTGTTCACAGTAGAGGACTGCAGCTGGCACTTAAACTGGGGCACAAGAACCTGCTTAAAAGGGAGATGCCTTTTGGCATTTGGCTTACTAACTGGCCTGGGCTGTTCCTGGCTAATTGTATCATTAGCACAACAACAATGTAAAATACAGTGAGAAGACTGTTGGGAGTACATACGTGAAGGCAGAGCATGACCCCTGTCTAGGCAGCATCTGCAGTCAGCATTTGCAAGAGCCTTTCATTCTCCCAAGTCAGTTGGCAGTCGGGACGAGTGGCAGTACAGCACACGGAGATAAGACTACTTTAATTTCTTGCTTCAGGAGACTCGGCTGCCTCCTTGGAAAGACTGATGCCTTGTCCATGGATTCACAGATTGAACAAACATACTGTGTCATTTAATTATTAAAGGATGGCTTCAGCATTTCCTGGCAAAATAAACTAGGGTCTTAGGCTGAATCCTGGCAACAGTGTTCCACTTGCAGGACCACTCTTCTTACTGTGGGCAATAGGCAGTACCATTTTGGTCACTACTCTTTGGGATAATACAGCTCTGCTAAACCCATTTTCAAATGTCAGCTGATAAAATAGTCATAGTAGGAAGAGATGTCTATGAGTAATACTGATAGGCCTCAAGCTGGATGCTCAAGAAAGGAACATAGGGGTGAATGCTTAAATTAGTCATCTTCTTAGCTCTAGGATATATCTCAAATGCCATTCACCCACTTGAATTGCAGAAAAGTGCCCCAAAAATCCTGTGTGTTCAGCCTTCCTGCTTATCTGGGGTGTGACTTATGCAGAGGAAAAACGGGAAGCACAAATAGTGCTTACACATGGCTGCATTCCTGGTCTCAGCAAATGCAATGGTAAGAACTAGGAATTTCTCCAAAATGTAGCTGGTGTACATTTCCACCACCTCTTGTAGCTGGTGCTACAGAGGGTTGAGGGTCCGGAGAAGTTCTAATTCAGGGGAAGTAATTGCATGTAGCTGAAAACGAAACATGGCATTTCTCATGACGTGTCCTTCTGGTGAGTTTGTAAAAAGTTGCACAGGATGTTCAGAGCGTGTGCCAGAAAAGGTGCCTGTGGATGCAGAAAATAAGAACTTTGAAAATATCAAGGGTGAGGGTTAATGACTGAAGCCTGTTTGCCTTTTTTGCTGAACACAGTTTATGGCAGACTGTCACCTGCATAAGTTATTGTCAGGGTAATTAAACCTAATAGTGCCACATGAAACCCCCCCCACGTTACTCTCTTGGAGGCTGTGGCATTGCACAGGGAAAGCTGTAGCCATGCTAATTTGGATCACGCAAGTACTTGTAAAGCATAATTTAGACCATTTCCTCTTGGGAATTGTCTGCTAATGAGTGTGGTTCCAATGAAATTATTCATTGTTCACGCTGTCACAGGATCATTTATTAAGGGTAATCAGTTAAAGCAGTACAGGTGTCAATGTGGGCAGAACATCTTCTTCCAAACGTCTGTTACTGACAGTGTCAATTCACGAGAGAAACCACTTCAGTTTGGCTTTGCTGAGCTGCTAGTTTGACACCCCCCCGCCCCCCTATCTGAACGAACAGCATTTGTTAGCAGCGTATTTGATTTAACAGACTCCAAGAGGCAATAAACTTGGAGCCTGGGGGAGTGGTGAGCCCCTTCTGACTACCCTGGTGCTGCTCTGCTTTCCACAGTGGATATGGGTGCTTCTGTGGGAATTCATATGCCAGGATGGGGGGCTTTATTGCCAACAGATAGCAGCCAGTGAGTCTGTGCGATACCTGAATTTTATAGATCAGCTCATCCTGCCTTTGTTTCAAGGCTTACTGTATTGGATTTGTTGTTTCAGCATTGATCCTGCTTGCTTATCTAAGGCAGACTTTTTGTCTCCAAATGCTTTAATGCCGCAGTTGGCCAATGTTATTTGCTTCTGTGGCTCTCAAAGAACTCCCAAGCTCTTAGGGGGAGATCTGTTGTCTGTTAATTGCAATAGATTATCTTAATATTCACTATGGCACGAATGTTTTTGAGAGATACCTTCAGATTGTTGTTGGCCAAATCTGTTTGACATATTTTTGCAGGACAGTAATCCCACAAAATCTATATGCACATATATACTCATATCCTATTTATGGAGAAAAACCATCTGTAGTGAAGTTTGTTTATTTTGCTTTCTTTCTAAATGGAAGGTGCACACTGGTTAGCCAGTTTAATGTGGTCCGATCTACAGTGATTATAAAAAGACTGTTAGCCCAGTATCTGGAAATACCTGGTTTTATTTTTTGAAGACAATGTGCAAATACCAAAAGAAAAGAAGAAAAGAAGAGGCTGCCTTTCCATATAAATCTGCATTTTTCTCCCTAGAGCCCGTTTTATGGGTCTGCCCACTGACTGTACTGATAGTCATTGAAGCACATAAAAAGTAATGTAGGAACATCCTTTAAACTAGTGAAGAGAAGATGAAAATAATCAGAACAAATTCACAAAGGCAGTATTATCAGTATTTGTAACATTAATACATTCAGCCATAACCGCGCCTGTTAGTAAGGAAATACTGCCTTCTAAAATGCATTTTAGTTCAATGTGTAATTTTCAGGATATGTATTAGACACACAGGATTTTGCTTTATTATTCCCGAGGAAGGAAACAAAATGTATGGCAACTTCAAGGGAAAAATGAACTAATTTAATGTCAGCTCTACTTTGAATAGTTTCTACTCCTTTAATTTTGTTCTGATACATATTTTTAAATGTTTAGTTGACTAGAAGGCTGGTTTTTTTCCTTGCCATTTCTGCACTGGTTGCTGTTATAGAAAAAGTGTAATCATTGTCAGACACATTAACACAGCAGCACATACACATATTCTGAATACTGTATATTCATTAATCACACTGTGTTTTGCTTTATTTTTTCTGAAACTTGGGGTATATTTTCATTATCCTCTTGCATTATTTGCAATGGATTCTATGGCTTGGCAGAGCCACTTCAAATACTAGACATGATAAATGGTAATAGATTTCCCATTATACAAATGCTTTTTTATCCTCTTAGTTTAATTGCTGCATTTCTCACTCATTCTATTGTGCACTCTTGATGACCAGTGTCCCCACAGTCATTTCCTGAGCTGAAATGAGGATTAGATTTATATGTGGGAGAGCAGAAAACACATTTGTTTCAGTATCGAAGAGAAACAGCTGTGTTCTGTTTTCAACTGGAATTTCCTCTAAGGTAAAACCAATTGTCTTGGGACATCCAGGCAATTCCCCTGGCTAAAGGAGTTCTCTGAGACTCTTGGAGGAGGGTAAATTGGATCTTAATATTCAGGTTTAAGTCAGGATATGCTTACATTCTGGTGATGAACCTAGGGAGAGGATGAAATGGCATTGTTCCTCTAGTCTTATTTGTAGATTGGTACTTCAGCATCATGAAAGCAGGGAATATCTGGTGCAAAATGATATTTTAATTGGAAAAAGAGTATAAGATCCTCTGCTACAGCTCTACTGAAATTAATTGGAGATGCCTCTGCTCAGTAGAGGGGAGAGAAGAAAAAGCAGCCTCAACAGAGCAAGCAGTTGTACATGGGGAGCTGGGAGTCAGCTCTCAGGCTGTTTCAGACATTGAACATTTGGGGTCCAACAGCCCCCAAGTGCTCAGGCTTTTCATCTTCTGTACAAGGCTTTCAACACCTACTTTCCATCCAAATTTATCTATAGTTAATACACATGTACACACATGTCAGTGCTTTCAACTCTATATAATCTTAAAGAAAACAAGATGGAGGCAAGAAGAAACTCTCTTGTGTTGTTACATCAAGATTGACCTTGAAAGTACTGAGGGTTTGAGGGTCTGTAATTGTAGTATTGTATTTCCCCACTCCTTTGCCTGCCCTTCCCACGTTGTTTCCCCTTCCCCGCCCCTAGTCCTGACCACTCCCTCGGGTTCTCCCTGTTGGTCCCAATACCCCAACTCTGCCCATGTACCGCCCCTGCACCCTGAGACCATTGGTCCATGTGCTCTCTCCGCGCCCCCCCCCCCCCGGGCCCTCTATAAACGCCCAGGTCCAGGCTGGATGGTGTTTTTCTGTGCGTTGGGGATGGAGCCTGTTACCATGCGAATAAAGATCCTCTGAGGTCCCCATGCAGGCAGCCTTCTTGCCTCCTTTATCGCTGCCGTGTTGTGGAGCTGACAGCTAGCCGGAGCAGTGCGGGGCAGGCAGCCTCACTGCGCTCTCCGGGAAGGTCTGTTGCTTGCCTTACCAACGCAAGAAAATACAAACCACAACATGTAATGGGAATTCTTAAATCTGGAATTCGGTGTTAGCTCTTTGGGATTGCCATTTGTGTGTGCTGCTAACACTCCTACACATCCAGAACAGCTCTCCATAGCCCTTTCCCTGCTGGAAAGTTTTCTGGGTCAGTCTGTGTTTTCCTTTGGTTCCAAACTTATACCTCTGTATCTGAATTTGCAAAACTGTTCATGTGTCCTTCCAGCCTAAAAACTGGGAAGGTAACCCTGGTGACTAAGTGCAAAAACTCAGTGGCAGAGCATTGCTGAGATCACGCACTGGAGGTGAATTATTCTGTGTCATGTCTCTAAGGGGACCCCTGGAAAGCCACAGTGTGTTGTTTCTACAGACCAATGGCTGCAGGCAGCAAACTGCAATCTCCAAAGTCATCTGTGGGATCAGCAAAAATGCTGGCTGGAGATAAACTCCCAGATGTCCGTCTATTGAGGACAGCCTTTAGCCCTCAGGTATTGATTTAGTAATGAAGCTTTCTTCTACAGATCCAGAGTTTTCCTATGGGTTCCTGGAAGCTCCCCTGGGACCTTGGTAAGAAGCAGTTGAGAACCACTACTGCTGTAGTCTGAATTCCCATAGAGAGAGAGGGAAGAATATTTTGCTTGTTCAGCTGCTGGGAGAGGCTCAGCTCAGCAGAAAAGGTCAACGGAAGTGCTACTCCCAGTGTGATTTGGTCTAAAATTCAGATGAAAGGGAGTAGTAACATATTGGTCAGGCAGAGTCCTCAGCAGGTGTTGCTCTCCCAGAAGAGTGTGAGCGTGAGCAGGGTTGGACAAGGAAGGCAGTGAGACTTGTGTGCCATCATGAACCCTCTCTAAAGTCTTTCCGTGAAAAAATAGTGTAAAGTTTGTTTGGGAAGTTGATGATCAACATGTGGTTTGTGGGATGGTGGCTTTCCTCTTAGTTCTGCATGACATGTAGCAGTTTCTACAGACACAAAAAGCTCTTTTGCAGAGGTTTCTTCAGCAGGACTTGCCCTGCTGGGGCTGTTACCAGCACAGTCCCACTGTATTTGTGCTGGTGCTGGGCTTCTGGTGAAGTGCTCCTATAAAATTGAGGGCTTTTTATCTCCTTTGCTCTGGTAATCTCTGGATTAGCTTTCTGGTGAAGTGCAAGCATGCACCCATGTGTGCTTAAGGAATAATCTTACTTTGCAAATTAATATGTCAATGTAGTACCAGATTCCCAGCCCTTAACAGTGGGAGACTGGTGATAGGTTTAAAACATCAATGTGT
The DNA here is from genome assembly GCA_013400655.1 of Mystacornis crossleyi. Lineage (NCBI taxonomy): Eukaryota > Metazoa > Chordata > Aves > Passeriformes > Timaliidae > Mystacornis > Mystacornis crossleyi. Next base: position 26,327 of record VYZQ01022211.1, read on the forward strand.
GATTTTATTCATCTAGACAAGATAACAAAACAGCCCCACACTGAAAGTACTGAAAAGGGTACTGACCCTCCAGCTCAGTTTTTGCCATATTCCCCTCAAAACCTCTTCCCTCTCACGCGCTCTGCCACTGCCTAAAGCTCGACTCTATTTCACAGTAATCACACATTAATTTCGAGCCGGCAGCCCCTCACAGAGCCAGGCAGAGGTGCGGAGGGAGCAGCGGCACAGAGCCATGTGAGCGCAGCGCTGGATGCTGCAGGAAGATGTTCGCTGTCTCGCTCAAGTGCCGGCTCGGGGTGGTGAGACGGAGGAGCAAAGGTATGGTCAGAGCGGAGCAGCTCGCTCCTGCCTGCGAGGGGGACTTGGAGGGCACTCACTTGAGCATTTACTCTTAGCTGGGCAAGAGGAAAAAAGCTGCTTGGTCTGTGATTGATTTTCACCCTCTGTGCACTGGCAGATGGGAGTAGGATTATTTTAATTTCTTGCATGTCCTATATTTTAAGATGCTGGATTTTTCTTTTCCGTTGACTCTCTGGATTTTTTTCTCTATTCATCTGCTATGGTTATTACTGCAGTAAAGTAGATTTAGGTGTGCCTCAGAGTCTCACAAGGTTTCCCTCCTCCCATGTGGGAGCTGTTACTTTGCAGGGAGAAGCACTCGGGTGTAGGACTCCGCCAGACTGTTAGGGAGTCATGGTGCCTATCCCTCCCTACACTCCTTCCAGAAGGGGGAGTGGGTTGAAAGGATGCGAAACCTGGCAGGATAATGGGGAGAAAATCAACTTTGAGAAGATTTGAGGAACAGTAATATTTTATTTCAGAGCAAGTTAATCTGAGACAGGACAATTTCTGTACTCACCATCCTGCAGTGTTGGATGTGATCAGAAGTGAAGGAGTTTTGTTGTGCTGGACTGTGATCCCAGGGTCCCTCGCCCCCAGTTTTGCTGTGCGAGTGTTCGGAGGTGTCTGCACTCCCGGCTCACGGGGTGTGCTGCAGCCGGGGCTTGGTCCCGCTACTGTTGCCTTTGATTGCTGGGAGGTTTGCATTTTTATGGAGCCTGGAGCAAATCTCAGTGCTGGGAGCTTGACTCCCCTGTGCAAGCCCTTCCAGCCGGTGGCACTCCTGCAGCAGATCAAAGCCGTTTGCTCTTAAGGAAGATGACCCGCATTTTTATAGGGACCTCTAAAGCAAAATAGCTTTTAGGGGCTCAGTGTAACTTGAATGGTATTGATTCCAGACTTCACTGAATGCATACTCAGCTTTTAGCCTCACTTAAGGGGAGAGAGACTTACATGCTGATGCAAGGATCTGTATGCTGACACACAGAAACTCTGTCAGGACCGGCAGGTACAAAACTTCGGTAGCAAAGAAAAAGGCCTGAACACAATGCACAAGTTTCTGATGTGGACTGGACCTTAAGTCTAGGGCACAAATCCTATGTGTGACTCGCCTAGTAAGTAAAATGTATTTGCTGAGATCAAGGTTGCAATTCTATGGGACAGATGTGAGTAGAGAGCAGGAACCTGAGGGGTGCTTCACTTGACACCGGCTACTGGGGTGCTAAGAGAGCAAGGGAGCACCACGTGGGTTGTGTCTGCCCCGCTGTGCTCCTTCCTCCAGAGTGTGCACAGGCAGTAAGATGCTCTCTTGTGTTCTTTGCTGCACACAAGGGCACATTCACCCCAGGGTTACAGTCCTGCTGTGGCAGCCTCAGAGCTGAACTTATTTCAGGTGTATGAATTTATACTGGACGTCATTTGCCTTTGACAGTTTATCCTCATGCTTCTTTGTTTCTTCACCTCCATGGTTTGGAGGCTTCATGGGCTTCTCTCTGCACTGGAAGGAGTTTCATATTTGCAGTCAAACAGGGTGGCACAGGCAGGATTTCTACCTTCTAGGGTGATGCCTGGAAGTGTTTGGATCAAACACAGCCCTGGGGTCCGTTTTTAGTTGGCAGATACCAGAAGATCTGGTGCCTTACTAGTTCTTACAGTTCTTTTTCCCTGACATGCTCTTTTTCTAAATATCCTTAAGGAATTGGCAATAGTGTTGGAACATAAGGGGTTTTTCTTCTGCAGTTGTCCAGGAAAGTTAGGAACACCAGGCAGGGTAAGTGCATTTGTGCCTGCAAAACACTGAATATGCAGCCTGGGATTCTAATGAAGGTTAAAAAAAATGCTATCCCTAAACTACCTGGTAAAGTTTTAGTGGCTTTAGTTGAAATATTTAGAATTGACTTAGATCACCTGCATTTCTTAGTGACAGATTTAAATGTGAGAATTGCTAATCCAATGCTAAATTGTACTGCTTTGATCAAGGATTAAACTGAGCTGGAAGTGGCTTTTGGGACTTGAGCTTTGAAATGAACAACCAGAGAGAGACGTTGTTACTTGTCTTCAGCATTTGGGGACGGATGATGTTCAAAGAACGTCCCCAAAAGATTGATCAAAAATAAATGATGCCTGGGCACTTTGGTACCAGAACGAGCCCATCATGACTGGGCAGCAAGCAAGGATGGGAGCTGCTATGAATTATGTTTGTGAGTAATGAAACTGTGCATTTTACATCTGTAGATGCTCAAAAGCTCACTAGCTATCTGTTGCATCCTAGGAGACGGTCAGGCCATTATTTGGCACTGAAAATTCCCACCACCTTTTGAAGAGAGACCGGAAGACATGGCAAAGGCGATGTGTGAAACAGAGTGGCAGATACCCCAGCCCAGGTATCTGTCTGTCCTCTGGTCCAGGTGTTTATGACCCAGTGTCCCAATACCATGCTCTGCCTGGCTCTGCAGGTGGATGGTTGCTGAGGGGAGACTCCTCTGCTAAAGTGAATTTTAACTAATTGTAAGGTTAGGTGTTCAAATCTCAGCTATGGTGGCTGCTGTTAGTTTTGTGTAGTTTTAACTTTAAACATCCTTGTAGAAATGAGGATTGATCTCCCCAAACTAATTGCTACTCTCTGCTTCAAAACAGACCCCTTCCCCCAACTTTCTGCCTTCTGTGCTATTTTCTTTTCCATCCCTCAAACTCTGCCTGCTTCTCCCCAGCTAATCCCCTTACTTTGGGCAGAAATTCTTGCTGTCAGTCCTCCTGGATTCCTGCTTTCCTTCTCTTGCTGAGCCCTTGAGCTTTTCCTGGCTTGAGGAACATTCACAGTTAATCCACCAGGCATTCATCTGGTTGGCTGGGGCTGGCAGCACTTCCCTGCCCACAGCTCTCAAATGTCTTTGGCCAGCATCAGCTCATACAGCTGTAGGGCCCCTCAGTCCTCTTCAAGGACTCTTGATCCTCTGCAGAAGGTGCTACTGAAGACCCCCAAGGAACCTACAGTCACTTGCCCAATACAATAATTAAACTTTCCTCAGTATTAGTGTGTTTTTCCATTAGAAAAGCTAAATGATTTCTATCCGGTCATGCTTGTCATTCAAGCTGAGCTGAAATGGGACTGTTTGGGGAGGGGTGGTTGGTGATTGCCTGCCCTGCTAGCCCCCAATTACTGCAGCAAATCAACTGTATTTTATAAATAAGTAAACAGAAGCAGTGGAGAGCCTAAATAATTAACCAGATACATGTATTGGACTGAAAAGTAGCAAATGAGGCAATCCAAAGGTGTTCTCACTATTTCCCCTGCTTTCCAAAGCCTGCAGCCCAGCCTCTGCCTGAGCAATCAGTAACACACACCAAGGGGCCTGAACACCACTGCCATGGCAGAAGAAAAGCTTGGTAGCTTGGTTACTTGGTTTGAGACATTCAAGCTTAAAACATGTTTATTTTTGTCCACTCTAGTTTCTCCTAGTGTGTGGTGTGAATAATGTAATGAAAGTAATTTTGCTGTTCCTTTGTCAAAAGCTGTCACCTGGAACATGCCAGGCATCCCATCCTGTAAAAGAAAATACATGTTCTGCTTTCCATTTACATACCTCTGTGTTTTTCAGCCTTTTAAGCTTCACTGATTCATGTTTACTACTTTCTTTATTGGACTAGATGCTTTCTCTTGCATTTTGTTCTTCCTCTCTTGTGTTTGACTTGGAACTGAGCAAATAAATAAGCAAAGAGAAAACATCCTGAAAACCCCAGGAATAAACTAGAAGAATATGTTCAGAAAAACTGTCATATAGAGTGAAATTTTCAATTAAAAAACAGTTTTAGAACAGCAGCTTTTATAGTGAGACCCAGATTTTCAATGAATACCACATTTGGGTATGTAGGCATCGTTGTCCCTTAGATGGAAGTTACTACATCCTGTTAAGTGTAGGAAGATGTTTGGTTTTATTTCCATGTTTTTTTTTTGAGAACAGTGTCATGGGAATCAACCCCAAGCACTGGGAACGTGCTCTTGTACCACTTCACCTTGTTTGCTGTACAGCAGTATTGCGTTGTAAAGTGTCCTGGCTGTGTTTCATAGCAGGGAGTGTTGCTGCAATTGGGTTTCTGTCACAAAAAGATTTGCTCACTGCAGAAAAACAAGAAAAGTTTTGGATCTCTACTTGGCGAAGGAAAAAAACAAAAAAGGGCAAGCAGGTAAACTGCTTCCATCCTGTGGTGTGGTGCCAAGTCCAGAGCACCCCACAGCCACATGAGAGAGTGAAAAGTCCTGTGGAGCTTCTACTCCTGGAGGAGACAACCATTGTTATTACTCTATTTATCCTCCAGGCCCAGATTAGCCAGTAAAGCAAAGCAGATGGGCAACCAACACAGAGAGAAACCAGACTCATTGCCAAAATGAAGCTGTGGTGCAGCGGTTGAGTCCGTGGTCTCAGAAAGCTGAGGAAAGTGCAATGTTATAGCCCTTGCTTGGCCACCTTTTCTTTAGGATGATTGCTGACTCCTAGGATTTACCCTCACCTGTCTGTTTCGAAGCAGAAGGCATCTTGGAGATGCTGCTGTGAATATTTATGGGGCTGTTCCTGCTGCAGCAATGAAAACCAGGCAGTGGTGAACACAGGAAACTCCCTCAGCCCAAACCACTGAGCTGGCAGTGGCTGTGATTCCTTTTCTGTCAGCGTGGCTGCGCTTCAGCCCTTTCCGTATCTCATTAATAACTCATGATTTGGCATGTTTTGTTTATGTCTCCAAATGAAGTTCATTTTTCAGCCTGATGCTGCAGCATCCCAGGTGACTGTCACCTGCTCGCAGCACTGTGTGGTTCCTTCAGCCCTAGCTCATCCCTCATCTTCTTCCAGGCTCCAGCAGCAGAGAGGATATTGATCTCTTTGGGGGGTAATTGAATGAAAAAAGCCCCTAGCAGCCCAGAGGCAGGTGATAAATCCTTGCAGGGAAGCCAGTGTGCAAGACAGTGTGTCTGAGGGGGCATTAACCCCTCCTGCTGGAAAGGTACAGCTGTGTGCAAATCCTGCCCAGATCCCACCTGTGCTTTGGCTGGAACAGGAATGAAAGGCCAGCCTGCCTTGCTGTGGTTACAATTACACAAGATCAGTTGCACTGGCCCTTTGCTGTGCTACACAGGGAGTCCCAGGCTGCTTCTGGAGTGGTTTGGAAAATCTGGGCCTTGATTTTGACCCTGCAAAAATCACAAATCATTGTGCTCCTTGTGTGTATCCACGCATCCTTTCTGTTTTGCATATAAACCATGTGGAGGTTTTGGGGGTGTTATTAAAGCTAAAAACAAGGGCTGGGGACTCAGTCCCATACCTTCCCTTTATGTTACCGTGATGAACAATTTGTTGTGCAGGTGATTTTACTGGGCATTTGTTTTCTCTGTGACAACTACTCCAGCTGTCTCTCTTGAGAAAAATCCAGGCTGGCAAAAGCAGGTGCCTGTTATTGATCAGGGCTTGTTTATGTGGATGGCTTTGCCCATTGGATGCAGGGCATCACCCATCACCCTCTGTCCCATGTATCCCCTGGCACAAGGACTTGTCACAGTGACACGTGGGCAGCTCCTGAGGCTGGGAAGTGCTGCTGATTTGCGTCTCTGTCTTGCAAGCTCAGACAGGCATTTTTGGAGAACAAAGAATAATTTCCTTAACTCAGATGACATTTCATCTGCATTGTCATGAAGAGGAAAACCAGGCCTTGGCTTTGGAAAGCTGTAGAAGGTCCATGAGGTCACCACTGGCCTATCTGCAGAGTGTATGAGCGAAGGAAATGCAAATGCATGTGGTGCTGTGGTTTGGTAGTTGCCATTTAACTATTTTTAAAATAAAACCCAGTTCACCAAAGTTGTAAGATGCAGTGAGTTCAGGGTCAATAGAAACAACATTTAAAAATACTATTTCGGAATTACCATCCTGCTGCTTATAAGGTGTGTCTGAAGTTTTTTTTTCCATTGTGTATGTGTCACCAGAGAGGGTTTGGATGTTAAAACCATGGATCTAAAGGAAGTTGTTTTCCCTATTTGTCACTGAGCTACTTTCCTCTTGACTCCATTCCTTACATACAGCTATGGGACATTTTTGTCACAGTCTTCTAAGTCAGTGAATAATACAAAACAGCTTGGAAGGCAGCATTTAAAACAGGTGAGGAAGTACCTTGCACCTGTACAAATTTTATCCATAGCACCTGTATTCCCCTGCACCTGTACAAATTTTATCCATAGCATTTCTTCCCTCATGTACAGGCATCTGACTTTGCATACTCACGGGCTTGTGCCAAATCACAGTTCTTCATTTATTTTGGAGCTGACAGGGAATCTGCAGTGGGTCTGTCTGGAGGCCAATCTGTTCCTGTGCCTCAGGGCCATGTCAAGGAGATTGTATTAACTTCTCTGCTCTCTCAGTGTGGCAGTAAGTACTTCCCTTTTAATTGTAAAAATCTACCTCAGTTTGACAGAATTGAAAGTCTAAAATCACCCCATGGGCACCCTCAGTAAATTCTGTGTAATGCTGATTTCCCTCCTTATCAAAGTCTTAAAATTCACGCTTCTACCAGGCATCTGTGTCTCCAGTGTGACATCTGGAACAAGACAAAATTATAGTCCCGTATCAGTAAAAATGAATATTTTTCTTTAACTTCTTTCTTCTATATTCACCTACAAAAATACATTCTTTAAAAGCGCTAGAAAAGCAGGAACTGAAATTATCTACAGACTGATGTTACTAGTATGGGATGTTTTATATACTTGCTGGCAGATCTAGGCTTTCTATCCTGTCTCAGTGTAAATACCTGGTAAGGAAGTAGGTTCTTATTCCATACTTTGAAGGAATTACTTTGAACGGTAATGGATAAAAAGAAATGAATTTATTAACTGGCAAAATATTTTAACAATGTATTGCAGAACAGTAAGAGTACAAAAATATTATGAAGTGAGGTTTCAGCATTCTGGCTCTGGTGGAGTCCTGAGATGATAATAAGGCCACATATTGGCAAGGTATAAAGGTCTGTATTAATTTTGTATTTTTGTAATTTGGCCAAAGAAGATGTTTCCATGAGTTACAGATACAAACAGAAAGATAAACAATACTGACTTTTTCTGTAAGGTGAAATTACGGTAATTTTTCAATTACTTTCAACAAATCTTGTGGCCACCAGCTGTTCTCTTAATGCAACTGTTAGCTAATAACAAGAAGTGCTTCCCTAGCTTTCTACTCCCTCCTGGACACGTTGTGCTGGCTCATTTAGCTCAGTTAAAAGGAGTGATCTGTGTCCTTGCAGAGTGTGTTGGGAAGGGGTCTGAAGAGGATTCCTCTATTCACTTCTGTTGCATGAGCTACTTACACCCCACTGTACTCAGGGCAAAGAAAATAGCACTGTGTGCCTCATCCTTGGGCCTAAGTCCTTGGGAAAAAAAAAAATCCATTGTTTTCTTTTAATATGGACTTATAAAAGCTTTTCTCTAAATGTGCTGTGTTGTGCATTTGAGGCTCACTGGGTCTGACATGCTGGAGTTAGGGTTGTGTCCTTGCCCAGGCTGGCAGCCTAGTGCTGAACTCTTCTCCTCTTCTTGGTTTCACTCAGCTCCTGAGGGTTATTGTAACCTACTTTTTTGTGAGCGATTTCCTTTCCTCTCTGTTCCAATTGCTCTTTTTGCTTTACGGAGTGCAGCCAGATTAATCAAACAAAGCCATGGAAATCTACAGTAGTGTGTAATTCAGGGCTTGATAACTGACTGTCGGGGGCCACAAGGGAAAGGTTGTGCTTTTAGAAAATTGCCACATGAAATGTCAATCCCCAAGACATATGTCTGTGTTTCCTTTTTTATAATCTATTTCAGGAAACACAAACCAAAAAGAAACTAAGTGCCTTTTAAAATAAATGATCTGTCTTCGCAACCTATCCGCCCCTTCTCATCCGAGTGCGTTGGAGTGTAGCAGAACAGTCATGAGATAATGCTTTCTCCTCATACACGGTCTTTTTTCCACTGAGAAAACATGCCTGAGCAGAAAATGAATGCTTTGGGCATTTGGCCAGAATCTTGCAGTGGGTTGCTTCATGCTATTGCTGTGTCTGTGCTGCTTGGAGAGATCAGCATGCATTGCACTGGGGCCAAATGCCAATTAGAGAATAAAAGTGATTACAGACCAATACTTGCTGAGGTATCTTTGTGTGAGCATAATTTTCACCGAGGTACCTCAGCCTAAACATGAAGTTAGCAAAGGCTCAGCGCTGTCTGTGAGAAGATGTGGCTTTTTCTTGGCTGGCATGTAACCAAGACAAAGTATCAGCCTTTTTCACTTCAAGCCTTTGCACATAACGCTTGAGGTTTTCCCCCCTCCCCTCTCTGATTGCTTATATCTTATTTTGCTTAAAATATATTTGCATATCTTTAAAAGTTTTAGGAAATCAGGAATGTAGCTGATACCTCTGGCAGTGAGGAAGGCAAAGTCTTTCTCTCCATCTAATTCCTTCCCAGCTCTACTGCAACCATATAAGTAGTCTAAGCAATGATGATTTTGGAGTTTTTTAATTAAAAGGGAGAGTCAGAACTCAGACATGCATGAGATCTGCAGAGTTTTGATGTACCTGCCATTAGAAACTCCTTCGAGAGTCCAGGATGAGCCTTGTAACCACAGTAAGAATAAAAAGAAAGAGACATTTCCATGAGAAATCAGTAAGGACTGGGCAGTCAGGATATTCATGTGAGCAGAGATCCTGGCTCAGATCCCTGATGTGCCTGATTTAGATCTCCCGTTGGAATTGCCATCTCAGGTTATTTTAGGTTATCAACTACGACATGTACAGATTCTGCATCATCACAGAAACAACAAATGTTCTGTTTTTGCAAGACAAAAAAAATACCTCCCCACTTGGATTCACTGTCAGTGCAACAAGGAAAGCACAGCGATATGAATCCAGTAACACAAGTGTCTCTTCCTGAAATAATTCTTCCTCTGCCTCTAAGTGAGAGCTCCAAGGGTGAGCATTGTTTTTTCCAATATCAGTTCAGTGATCCCTGCTGGAAAATAAAATAATGTCCAGTTAGTTTAGTTTACCAGGTGCTGTAGCCATGTATTAGCAATACCTGTGGTCTTACATCTCAGAGGTATTAGCAAGGTCTTTCTTTAACAAAATCAATCCTGACTGATAAAACCGGAAGAAATAATTCCTTTTTGTTTCTATGCTGTGTAGCTGAACAGTCATAAAGATGAGACATTTTCAGAAAGCAAGGAATTTAAATAGTAATAATATGCTGTCTGTGTTCCACCTGTAAAGCAAGCATTGCTTCTCTGAGCAGTTCATTTCTTATGCATTTTCTTTCTTTGAATCTATTGTCATGTTTTCTGATGAACTCCCTTCCTGCCCTGGAAAGAGCTATTGCTTACAGTTTTGTCTTTAAGCAATGAACATAGTAATATATATTAAAATGACTCAAGAAATTTAGGTACTAGAGCACCCACATTTATACATTCCTTCTGGGAAAAAAAACAGGAACAAGGACAGGGAAGGGATAAAACAGACTGATTTGAACAACAAAAAGCAATTCTAGCACCCCTCACAGGGAAATGAAAATGATTGTGCCGTTTCTGATACATTTTTTTGAAAAACAGTCAAGAACTGAGCTCTTGTTGAGCAAGATCAGGCTTTGGCTGGCTGGCTGGCTAAGGTGCTCTCATTTGGTACGGTGGAGCAGGCTGATTTCAGGTTGCCAGCAGCACAGGAGGTGTGCTGATGGTTAAAGCCTCTATGGCAGGTGCAGCCTGATTTTGAGAACCTCAGGGGGTGAAGTAAACCCTGCACAAGCCCTGACCCTTCAGCATATCCATATTACTGTGGTTAATACAAATGGATTAGCTGCAGTTTTGGCTGATGCTCCCAGTCCATAGGGATACACCCAATGAGAGAGCAAGAGCTGAGTCCTGTTCCCGCTCCTAGGCTTCAGGTGAAGTTCAACCCAAGGACAGGTGGATATAATCAGCCTTTAAATCCCTTCAAAGCTGAAGGTCTACAGAGGTGGCCTGGGGTCACAGAAGGAAGTTTGTTCATGCATATCCTACTCATACATGGATCAGAGCCTGGATATCCTCTGTGTTCATTCCTTGGGGATCCATTTCAGGTCTGTGCTGTCTTCCCAACACTGCCACATGGAATGGTATTTAGAGCTGCCGTGCCGGGAGGGAGTCCAGTCTGAGCAGTGGGTTGGTGTGGTAGGACCAGTGGCACAACCTTCATTGCTGGCTTCACCCATCTTGGGATGTTGGAATTTCCAGTGTGGGCTTGCCAGAACTCTGCCACACCCAGAGTATTTTCCAAAAAACCCCTTTATCTGCTACTTTTACCGTCGCTTGGGGTAACATGATATTTTCTTTTTCCAACAGTTGCACCACTTTTTTTTCCTGCACATAAGCATCAAATGCTGTTTGCTGAATATTTCACTTGTTCTTATTTGGGCTGAAGGTTTCTGTTACCACTGGCCCTTAGGGGACCAATTTAGCTGCACTGAACTAGTTTTGGTGTTCAATTCCTTCTTTTCAAAGAGCTGCATTTACACATCAGTTGAACCCTTCGTATGCTGGCATCTTCCACACTTCCAGCTCAATGAATGTTTAAAAATGATATGTCTATCCCTGTGCACAGATATGCCTCTGCCTTCAAAATGCTGGGGGGACATGAAAGTCCTGCTGAGAAGCGGGGGAGATTTTGATGTAAATGATGTCCCGCAAGGGATACAACCTCATTCCATCTGAGTGAGGTTATGCACAGAAATGCAAAATATTCAGCCCATGTATCATTAAAGTGTTGCAGCAAAGCCTCCCCAAGCCAATGAGTGCCTCAGTAAATTCTGAATTGCTGACCAAGTCTCAGTTCTGTGCCCCCACCTGTACTATGAGATCGGCTTTTACACCTGCAAACGTGTCCTGCAGCTTCCTGTTGTTTGTGGGGTTCTTGTCCCTGGTAAATCTTGACACCCTATTGGTGTCTTGTGTGTGTACCTTGGTGGGCAAGCCTACAAAATTCACTGCTCTCTTTCAGTCTTGGTAAGGGATGCAGGCAGAGGAAGTAATTTCATAGTCTATTGTGTTTTTCTGGTAAAATACACAGGATTAAAGTTCTTTTGGTGTCCATGGGGTTACACTTGGATATTAGAAATACACCAAGTGTATTGTTTTAGATTATGACTTTCCTTAATTTAACCAGAGTTGTGATGTTGGTATCATGGTGGAGGAGAGAAGGCTTTGTGTTTCATTACATGGAATTTTCAGAAGCATCATTCTGGCATCAGCACATGGGTCTTTTCATGAGGCTGGTGCCCTGCAATCACACAGAAGCTGTAGGAAAGCCCATCTCACTGTCTTATTTGAATCATCTTCCCACACTCAGCTGCATAGGAATCAGCCTATTTAGACTTTACAGTATAAAGATACTAGCCAGAACAAGCTCCTATAGAGGATCCCTGAAGGTGGTGTATGCATGTGTGCTGCACTGAGTGTGTGAATACCCCTAAGTTCTACATATTCCTTCTGGGCCATTAAGCAGGATCCTTATTTCCTGTCAGATGGTAGCATCTGAGTGATGGATTGAGGAACCAATTGCCTGCCAATCAGTTTAACTTCTCAACACCCTTTTGGAAGCCATGGTGCTGTATAAGCAGAATATGTAATTATTTAGAGTTTGTTTTGCTGTAGCTGTTGCACAGTGGAATCCACACAGCCTTTCACCCTACTTGGCACGACCTTTCTCACTGTAGGATGGAGAAAGCCTGATGCAAGGGACTATGATGCAAATGTTAGTGCTTAAGATCTCCATCACAAGCTGCAGTAACAGATATGTGTGCTTGATCTGGTGTGGTGTGCTGGGAAGGAAGGTGATTTTATGCTGGTATTGTCTAAACTGTGTTATTCTGGTTGTGTCCTAGTATTAGTAGTATATGATAGCCCTGCAGTGTGCACAGGGATAAACTGTGTGCAGGGTAATACACGATTCGAACGATTCTATGATCTGTCCTCAGTATGGCTGACTAGACAGAGCATCCAAGAGAGGCATGTCCATGTATTTCACTTCCCATCTCATGTTATCCCTGCTGGCTCCTGGATGCTGCTGCTCAGTTCTGCACAGTCAGACTCTGCTGTTCAGGGATGGCACCGAAGCAACATTATGTGCTTGCTTTTCCTATTCCAAATGCATAGCCTCCCTTTCCTTAAAGCCCCAGAGAGCGTGGTGTGACATGTGCAGAAGACCTCTGCAATGACCACCCGAAGCCTGGGTGTCTCTCAGGACTCCCCCCTGCAAAACATGCTCTAAACTGGCTCCTTTGGTGGAAAGGTGTCAAGCTGATTGCCAGCAGCAGCCCAAGGGGGATACTGGGATACATTTATTTATTTGTGGCATATCCTCTCAGCTTTGGTAGTCAAGTTATTAAAATGAGGCTTGTCAGCACACTGAAGAGGGTTGGGGGGCCTTTGCATCTTCCATGCAGTTTGATCCTGTGCGGCTCGTTAACACTCAGTTGCTTTTGTGATTAATTATTTAGTCTTCTCCCTTGGTACTGGGGTATAATAACACAACCCCCATTTCTGCTGAGATTCACAGTTCTTTGCTTTTCCCTTCAAGCCTTTCACACCACCTCAAAGTGCAGAGCAAGGCTGTCCAGGCTGCAGTGCTTAAAGAGCCCGGCAGCTCCGGAGCTGCTGCTCATCCTGTGGCACCGCTGGGAAAGGACTGGGGCTCAGCCCATGGGTGGCCATCAGTCCCAGCTCCTGCACTGCCCAAGTCAATGGGGAGCAGTGGGACAGCTGCCCCTGAGTGCTCTGTCCCTCCAAGTATGGCCTCTCATTTCAGTGGGTACTTGTGTGAGGGGAGACATCAGACAGGGCTGGCATCAACTCCAGGTGCAGTCAGACACAAGAATTGCAAATTGGAGGTGAACTTGTCAGCAGAGAGACTTTATTTGGGGAGTCAGGTTCAGCAGCCCTCTTCCCTTTCTCTTTTGGATGCCTTTTGAACAGCCTTCAGTTCAAGTTTTTGTAATCACCCAAGTGTTGCTTCTTCAGCCTTTTGTTTTTGGGGGTGTTGCTTGTTGCCTTGATTCGCTGTCTCTGGTCATTTGTGCAAAGAAGTTTGCCAGGTCTCTGCACATGGCAGGGCCTTGTGCCCATTGTGGGGCAGATGTCGGGTGACCCTGAGTGTGCTGGTCTGTGATCACACACTGGATGTATGTGGACAGGCATAGGATGAATTTGGGTCCAGTGGGCACTGTGGTTGCTACTGGGGTTGTATATCAAAAATGGGCGAGCTGAGAGCTTGCAACACCTGAGCCTGTTCTCTGGGGCATCAGGGCCGTGGACCACGTGCAGCTGGTGGCTGAGGCAGGGCTAGCAGGAACCCCCAGCACTGGAAAGCACCTTCTTCCTTCCCCAGCTATCCTTGGCTGTGCTTCCTGTGTGAAGCTGCTGGATAAGGCGAGGCCTGGGGTCTGAATAATTAGCAACGAATTAGTTGTGTTTTCTTTATGACACAGTCTCTCCCCTTCCTCTGATGTTTGCATCCTTCTCCTTTCATCTCGTGCCTCTGTGGCAAGTGCCTCGCACAGCCATGGGATGCGCGGGAGGCTCAGCCAAGGGGCAGGCAGGCGCATCCCAGTGCAGCAGGGGCTGGAGCTGGTGATCGTGTCCCCACCCTGCAGATGTGCCAGATGTGACTCAGAGGGTATGAGTCTGTCCTTTGCCCTGCTGCAAACTCCCTGTTTGCTGCTGCATGAGCCACTCTTCCCCCAGATCCATGAAACAGTGAAGTGCCAGCTCCCCTCCCCACTAAAGATGTTGGAAATTTTGGGAAACTGACGAAGCATTAGTCTTGGTTTCTTTATGTTTTATTAGGGCCCATAAATTAAATGGAAACTCACAATGATGTGGAAGGGAGCCAGAGGGAGCAATTATTTGTCAGAAAGACAACATGACTAATGGTTTTGCTACATGTTAATTGAAAGCATTGAAAACTTTAGCAGTGTAACACCTGAAGGCAGCTGGTTATATGAGTTTGTAGAGCAGACTACAACAGGCTGCACCACTCACTCCTGTTTAGGGAGATCAGTAGTAACCAAGTTGTGAATCAAAGAGCATCTTTAAAACTTGGAGCCAGATGATGGAGACAGAAAGCTCCAGACCTCTGAACAGCCCCAGTCCTCTGATGTCCCCCTGTCTCTGTTTTTAACACTGAGGCTCCTGCTTGCAGACCAATTTACTGTCTCCAAATGTCTGTGCTGCAGTTTCCCTGTAAGTTATAATTCTGGAATTTGTCATCCCTGACAGATCCATTAGGGAAATTTCACTTGACCTCCCAAGGCTGTACTTTGGTGTAGATCTGTGCAAACCCCTCTTTGGGGCTGCCTGTGCAGATGTGGAGTGCAGAACCACGGGTGCTCCTGCCCTCTGCCCACAGGCCCTCACCATAACACTTTCACACGCACATCCAAGACCTCAAACACCTTCAGGTGGGCAGCAGTGGATCCCTGTGGGCCCTGGCTCCCCCACAGCATGATGGGGACTGTGGCCGTCGTGGTGTGGAGCATCACCGAGGCCCTCCCTGTCCCTGGGGCCACATCCAGCTTGTGGGAAAGACATTTCCAATAGGAGAATCTTTGTGAGTGCCTCCACCTCCAGTGTCCATTAATAGCACATAAATAGTCTGCTGGGTCAGAGATGCTGAGGGCAATACATAAGATGGAAAGAATCCAGAGCAGAGGCTGGACTGGCTGCCCTGGCAATTAGGTCATAGTAAAATTAAAATTCAAGCCCTAAGTACCCATTTCTTTTTCAAACTTAACCAACTCTTGAAATTACATTGGGCCACACCATAAGTGTAGGTACACCAGGTATAGTTTTTTCACAACAAAACAGCATTTTCAGACCCCAGTATTATAACCATTGAGCCATATTGATCATGTTATTTATTAATAATTACCAATTCAGGGGCCGGGTCTTAATATATAACCTTCAGTTTATTCCACTGCTTAGTCTGCTTAATGCTCCTGGAACTATTCATGTTGCAGAGAAGCTAATATACATAATAAGTTGTGGGATTCAGGCAGTCTATAGGAATATGTTTACCTTCTCAGTTTTCAAGAAATTAGCAAAATAAAAGGTAGTTCTGTAGTAAAATAGTAGATGAAGTAAAGAAAGTTAAAATACATATTACATACAACATCTTGGTAAAGTCTCACAAAATCATTAAATATCTGAAATTATTTTATTTATATTACGTTGTTTTTTTAATATGCTTGATTATATTCTGCAGTGCCCTGAGCACCTTAACTTCATAAATAAAAGAATTACGTGTAATCTTTGTAATATGAAAATTAATGCTTAAATGCTTAGAGACATAAACATTTCAGCATGTTTTCCAAGGCTAGTTGTAAGGGTTCATAAACACATTAATTTTTTCACTCTTAAACATTTCAGGTCAGTGGAATACAAGAGGAGATGTTAACAAAACCTGTGCTCTTTTCATAAGAGACTGGAGTGTTTGGAGGGCAGCTCTTCTACTGCAGCACTCTAATAACATCTCGAGATACTGCAATAGCAATAAAGCATGACAGGATTGTATAATAACTCTATTTATCCCATTCTTGTGCATGAAGAGGGTATGTCACAGCAGCCATGTAAGCCCTGCACCCTTTCAGAGCCTTTGGTAATTTGGGGCAGTTGTTGCAGAGGGCCACCATCCACTGTTTTAGTCCCTGAACTGGCTAGAACTCCTTTGGGGGTGGTACATGTCGTGTGTTTTGCTTCTTGGAAGGGACTGGGAGCAGGACATGCCCATGTGCCTGTCCCACCTGCTTGCCAGGAGAGGCCTTGGGAAGGGGGCAAAGCCAGTTTAATGCAAAGACATATTAAACATGCTCACTCCAGTGTCCCTCCTGAGCTGATCTGGAGTCCTTACCTGAATCATTTACGTGTTTTCCCCCTAGCTTTGCGACCTGGGGTATGGGGCAGGAAGAAAACTCTGGGGTGGGAGTGCCTTTGTGCTGGGTTTATAGTGGGAGCCTGTCTGGCCATCGGTGCCCTCTCCAGCCTGGGGTCATGTCTCCTGAGAGCTGGTGTGGCTCTGCTCTGTGCATAGAAGGATCCACACATCACCACAACGTGTCCCCCAGGAGGGGAACTGCTCCAAAGTCCTCAGTGGCCAAAGATTCATCACGGGATAACGCTGCAGGCAGTCTCTGAATGGACAGCCCCTTGCTGACTAGCACAGTGGGGAAACTGTGGGTTCTCTTCCCCCTGGTGTACATTTGCACATCTAACGATCACTTGGGTAGCAGACACATAAAATTAGGTTGGATGGAGAGATTTCCAAAAGGATGCTACTTGACCTCTGCCTCCCACATGCTCCAGAGTTTCTTGGTAGCCAGGAGGCATCCCAGAAGAAGATAATTAGGCTCGCGCTATTTCAACTTCCTCTGATCCCTGAGAAAGAGTTAATTACAGTCTTTTCCCTCTTGCTCAAAGGTAGCTGGGTATTATTATCAGAGCTGTAATTATTCATGCTAATTGCTTATTTGGAGAGGGAGAGAGCATGAGAGAGAGAAGCCCCAGACTCCCCCTCAGTGATTAACAGAGCAGACCAGGTGCACTTTGCGCAGGCTGGACCGAGGTGGTGCTGGGGCTGGAAGGAGGCTGGGGATGCCGGAGTGGTTGTGAGCGAGCTGTGGAGCAGCCCCGGTCCTGCTAATGCTGCCACCTCCTCCGGGACTGAGGAAAAAGAGCATGCACTTCTTGCAGACCTTCCTCCGGTGGAGGGCACTCCGAGGTAATTGTACTGCTAAGCGGAGTCTTCGTTTGTTTTGTGGCTTAATTAACCTTTCATCATTTGCTTTGTTTTGTTTCAAATGCCCCTACAAGGGAGCAGGGTGGGTTGTGAGATGTATGTCTGAGGTCTGTGTTTAAGCTCTTCTGCAGATCTGGCGGCTGATATTTCATTTACTGAACAAAACTTCTATGATCCCCTGACTGCCTCTGTGTTCCTGGGTTTGAGTTGGGAAGGGGAAAAAGAGGTCGTGTGTCTGTTCCCTTTCCTAGTTATGGGCTTCTAATAATAAGGCTGATTGCTTTTGGAGGCTTATTCCGGTAACCAGATCTGGGGCTTGCCTGTTAAAAGCAGCGGGTTTAAGCCTTATTTGTTGGTGACTAAGGGTATCAGAAGTGTGATGGTCTTGATTAGATGTTTTGAAGGCAGCAGTATTGTAAAATTTAGCATGCTGCAGAAGCTGGGACTTTGTGGGACAATGCAGTGGGAAGCTGTTTCCTTGGGCACACCTGGAGCAGTTTGGAGATGGTGGTGTGCCATGGGCATGACGGCACACTCGGGCTTCTTCTGAAGTGACCAAATTGTTGGTGAGGTGGATGCTTGTTGGGAGAACTAGAGTCATCCCTGAGAAGTAATTATCTTATTTGGCTTTATTTTTTCCTGGAACAGCAGGACTTCGTGTTCTGCTTGACTAGGGTTGCAGACAGCTCCTGGTATCTAATCTCTGCATGAGTCAGTGTGGTGGTGAGTGGTCTGCTGTGGCAGTGGGCTGTTTTCTGTTGCTCTTTCTGTTTTCTTTTAAGTCTTTGATTCCTGCTGTTCCTAATGATGAGGAAAAAAACCTTAAGAATTGCATTTATAGGTGATGTAAACTATGCAGGTTTTAACAAAATAACTGGAAGTAATTGCCCCCACCAAATACCTTAGAATGTTCCTCTACCCTTCTGTAAAGGTGTCTTTGCTGTCCTCCTTGTGGAACGGCAGCCGTGTGCTGTGCTGAAAGCCAAACCCACTGCTCTGTCTTCTAGAGATCTAAAATTGTGATCCATACATTTAACTTCCTAACTGGCATTAATTATATTTTAAAGTACTGAATAATCTTTTCATCTGGATGTTTTACTACTTACCTAAATTTTGCAGGCTTTCCATGTTCCTATCCTCTTCCTGACAGAGGAACTGGCTGGGGACAGAGCACTGCTGCAGCAGGAACTGCAGTCATCCCCATCCTCTGGGGTTGGAGGCAGGGACAGGGCTAGAGAGATGTTTCCTTGTGAGTATTGGAGAACTTTGGATTGACAAAGAGATCCGAGGCTTGGGTCACTGTTCTAACAGGTATTGTGTTGCTGAGCCTCAGCTGAAGGTTTATTTGTAGTTTTCTAAGCCTTTTGCATGCTGATTATTGAGAAAACTGTTCACTTTCAAGAAGGCACAGAATCCAAATATGCAGCAGTGATATACAATAGAAATGGCATTTAGTAACCCAGTTCATCCAAATCTGGATCCCCTAAAGACAGCAAACTTTTTACTTCTTTCAAAATCTGTAAGAATTAAGAGTCTTTTTACTTCTTGAGGCATCTGGCCAAAGTGCAGTGATATATTTTAAAATTTTTTTTTTCTCCCCATATTTTCTGACAATTATAACTTCATCCTTCACTTTTCTATTTCCAAGCTATGTGTATGGGCATGTTATCCAGCTAATTACTACATACTTCTTTCTGTTGTCCAGCTAATTGTGATTTACCTCTTTCCTATGGACCTTAGATCTCCCAAACACCTCCTAAATAACGCTGTTGTGGAAGATCAATATAGCTTTGTGTGCTTCCATAGCAAACCTCCCATGCTCTGCCAGCAGTGCTTGCTGCCTCTGTGTCTGCAGTTTATTCTTTGTGGTGGGGTTGCAGGGCTGTAAGTGAGCATTGACTTTCTGGCACCTGTGTCACTCAGTGTTGATCTTCTGGCCCCTGTGTCACTTTGGTAGTTCAACTCCATGTACAAATTGCCTGGGGAGGTCAGAAATCTTCAGGCTTTTAATCCTGATCTTTGCATTACAGGGGTTAAAGTCTGGTATGCTGCTGCCATCCAGGAGAGTGATGCTCCAGAGCAATGTACTCTGGAGGCCAACAAAGCCCATGGGAGACTGTGGTCTCCCTAATGAGGGAAACACGTTCCTCCATGGAGCACCTACACATGGCACAGTGTGTGCGTGTCTCTTTTTGAGGTCGCCTGATTGTGGGGCTCTGCAGAAACAGAATTTGCGTTGAAACTCTACAGTTCTTGTCTTTTTCAGGTTGTAAAGGGATTCCTTGATGGATTTTTGTGTCCCCTATTTCTACTTGGATATCAGAGTTAGAGTATGTAGGTAGGGAGAATCCTTAAATATTACTGGAATTTTCCATTAGGCTGTTGTTAGAAAGGGAACAAAAATCCTGTAAGATGCTGTGATCATGATGTCTCTGCTGGCTTGTGTTAATGCTGGCTCTGCACTGACTGGGGTTAAGCTATTGCACCGCTGTGGTTTTCATTCCTGTCCCCCAGGAAGGGAAGTGACACAGCTGCCAAGAGCAACTTGTCTCCTCTGTGCTCGGTGTTGGGAGCTGAGGCCGGTGTGTGTGTGTGTGTGTGTGTTCAGTGGCTGCAGGGTGACCAACAGGAATCCTGGAAATGTTAACCGCTCTTTTAGTAATAATAAGAATGATAATAAATTAAAAATTATAGCCTTAATGATGTGGAACTTGCTGAGCTTGTAAGCAAGAAAGATGTAGGATGTCCAACATGGGTGAGTCCCAACTGGAGAACAACACTGTTGCCTTTGACCTGCTGACATCCAAATTTCTGCGATGCAAGTGAGGAGGCTTGGAGCAAGGCAGCTGCAAGTACAGGACTGAGTAGGAAGTTGGGGAATGCAGTCTTTTAGCAGTTTGGTGCTTGCTAAAAGCCCGCCTTTCATCTGCTGTTGACCTGCGCTGGATTCGGAGCTAATCAGGAGATATCCAGACAAGCCTTTCGGAAAGCAGGCGTGTCTAAGCAATCTTGGTGTTCTTTGATCTGTAAGACTCTCCTGTGAGCATCAACCAGCCTTTCAGCTGGTTGCTGTGGGAGAGAGGTTTTGATGGAATGAGATGGCACAGTTGGGCTTACTGGATTTTTTAAACTCCTGTGGTTGAAATCAGAAAATGTAGATGAAAGGCTTTGTAAGAGGTTGGCTTTGGGAGTGAGGGGACAGGGGAAGCTGACTCTTTCAGTCCACATCAACCATTGCAGTAGTATGGGCAGTGTTATAATTTTCCTTTTTTTTCCCCTAAAAAAATCCATTAAAAATCCATGAAAATCCATTAATTAAAGGGTTATATCAATCAGCATTCACTGAGTTTGACAGATCTGAGATTCAGTGCCAGTTCATGGAGCAGCTCTACCTAGTGTGGGTGTGTGTGTCTTTAGAGGCTGGAGCAGCCAGCAAGTCATCATCTGTCACTGAGTTCTTGCTCCATCTATGCCTGGTATATCTGGGAGGGGGGAAATGTGGGAGGGAGGCCTTACACAGCTGGGTGAGATTAGTGAATATCACAGAAAAAAACAACCAAACAAGCTAAACATCTGTGCCTTAGCTGTCAGAACACAGGAGCTGACAAAAGGTATTTGAGCAATGACCAAAATGCTCTTCCCAGAGAATACTTACACTTCTCTACGGCCACCCCTAGCAGGACTCTGGGCCAGGCCCCAACAGTGTGGGACTGCAGCCTTAGAGTGGTTTTTCTTCAAGTTAGCCCTGGGAAACATCCTAGCTGGAAATAATTGTCTGTTCTAAAGTGTAATTCCTGTACCAGGTGATGTTTGTTGGGCTTAGGTTTTTCCGACACTTTCTGAAACAACGTTGTGAAGTGCAAGTGCTGCTATTTATTAGGTTTTTTTCTTTTTCCTTGAGATATTCCTGTTTCCTTTCTTTTCCCTCATAACACTGATGAGGGCATCCCTCATTATCCTCATCCCTGACTGAACTTTTAAACCCTTGCTCAAACCCTTCCTTGTCATTTTGTCTAAACAGTGACATGCAGTGGTGACATAATGTGACAGGGACATATGTAACAAGCTTCTGTGGAGAGACGTATGTAGGAATATATATATATGTATATAAATATTTTGGTAGCACTTAAATGTATTACCACTTTCTCCCACATTCCTTTGGTGGTGCAGCAACCGATGGTGGGGATTTTGTGGATTATCCCCAAGCTCCTACGCAGACACGTTGCAGCTTTCTGCTATGTTCCACTTTCATGTTCAGCCAGAGTTACAAGGTCTTTCATAAAATAGTGGTCACTGTTCACTTTCCAACATATGCCGAGTAAATATTCTTGATAGTATCTTGACAATAAATAACCTTTGCTGCTCCTGCTTTGTGCTGTGTTCTCTTACCCACCGTGGCACTATGCAGTGCCCACTCCACTGTTTCCTACTGAAGTCTGTAAAGCTTTGCTGCTGCCACTGCATGAGGGCCTTTTGTATGTCCATCACCATGAAATGAACGGGTGCTGATCTGGCAGGGATCTGATTGAGCAGTCCTGGGTGCATAACTCAGTGGAAATAACACTGTGTAATCTTACTGCTCACATAATCAATACCATGGAGCAAAAAGCTCTTGCGTGAACTGTCTTAGCCCACTCCCCATCACCTTCTAGTTGGCTGCTCTGTGCCTTCAAAAAGTCCTGGCTTCAGGGGATGAAGTATATTAATTTTTTTCTTTCTTTACTCTTTGTGAGACTTAATTCAAACTAGCACATGAATTTTGTGTCTTGCTGAGTTTACATGAGGGGAGCAGCAAAGGCAAATGTCAAAACAGGATCTCACTTCTGTCAAAAGGCTGGGAAAGGAAAAGATAAAGAGTATCCTGTGCTTCTATTGGACTCGACTGTTTTATCAACAAGTTATTATGATGGCCAGGTCAGGCCCTCCTGGCTTCAGTCCCTGACTTGTGAATCCTGAAAAGCTTCGTGTAACTGCATTGACACCTGTTCTGAACTGTAACTCCCCCTGACACCTGGTGTTTTTGTTTGGTTTTGGGGTGGTGTTTGTTTTTGCTGTTTGGGCTTTTAAAATAATTTATTTTTAAACTGTCTAGCAGTTATTTAGTGTGGTAGATTGGCTTATACAGACAACAAAGCAAGAAAAGAAATCAACTGTGCATTGCAGCAGCACCCTCTTTCTTGCAGAAAAAAAAAAGGTCTTGTTGTGACCCTGTATATATGTACGCGTAAGAATAAAAATATTAACCTGCATCCCTTTCTGTCCCCGTTGTCCTCCTGCAGCTCTCCGTTAGCCATTTTAAAAGGAGCTGTGGAGTCCAGCACTCCCAACTGAAGGGACATGCTGCTCCCTCGTGGAGCTCCACGCATTGCAGGCGAGGCTGGAGCACAGCACTGCTTTACCTTGCAGCCTTAGGCTCAGCCCTGGTGTAGCAGCCTCTGAAACAAGTGATGCTCCTTTTCGGAAGGGAAAGTGAGATTTTACAGATGATGAAATGAAGGGGTTTCCGGTCTTTATTTCCCAGCCAGCCCTTGCCTTGGGATGGAACATGCAGGAGTATATTACGGAGCTGGCTTGGCTTTAGTGAGAGGTAAGGAAGGATGAGGACGTGATGGTAGGAACAGGTTTCTCCAACCTTTTTTAGAGATTAGAGAGCCTGTGTACATANATTTAGTGTGGTAGATTGGCTTATACAGACAACAAAGCAAGAAAAGAAATCAACTGTGCATTGCAGCAGCACCCTCTTTCTTGCAGAAAAAAAAAAGGTCTTGTTGTGACCCTGTATATATGTACGCGTAAGAATAAAAATATTAACCTGCATCCCTTTCTGTCCCCGTTGTCCTCCTGCAGCTCTCCGTTAGCCATTTTAAAAGGAGCTGTGGAGTCCAGCACTCCCAACTGAAGGGACATGCTGCTCCCTCGTGGAGCTCCACGCATTGCAGGCGAGGCTGGAGCACAGCACTGCTTTACCTTGCAGCCTTAGGCTCAGCCCTGGTGTAGCAGCCTCTGAAACAAGTGATGCTCCTTTTCGGAAGGGAAAGTGAGATTTTACAGATGATGAAATGAAGGGGTTTCCGGTCTTTATTTCCCAGCCAGCCCTTGCCTTGGGATGGAACATGCAGGAGTATATTACGGAGCTGGCTTGGCTTTAGTGAGAGGTAAGGAAGGATGAGGACGTGATGGTAGGAACAGGTTTCTCCAACCTTTTTTAGGAGCTGAAGAGCCTGTGTACATACCCAGCATACTAGAGCCCTGTGTGCACGTCCAGCGTGCTCCCTACACGCAGCCCTGTGTCTGCAGTGCTGCAGCCTGAGGCAAAGGCAGAGTGCTGGGCATTGCCAAACACGGGGCTAAATCCCTCTTGCAAAGCGTGGAGCAAACCTGAGGTCTGGGCTGTTCCCAGAGAGGAGGAGGAATTGCCCTGAATGTCCCCTGCTCTGTTGAGGAATCTGCTAAATCCCACTGTCACCCAGGGGCTTCTGTCTCTTGGAGAGTTCAATAAATAAACAATAAATTTAACATGTGTGTCGGCATTAGGTGCTTTTCTGGAGAAGAGCCGTCTTCCCCGCTGATGTACGGGGAGGGGGGAGAGGGTGGAAGCCTGGCTGCAATCGCAAGAGGGCAGAGTTGGCTTATGGCTCCAGAGCTCCTCCAGCTCATGGATCCAGCACGGGACAGCGGGACTGGCCTTGCCCCTGGCACCGGTGGCAGCCAGAGCAGCCGCAGTTGCTGGGCTTTCGGTACAAATCCGTCCCTCTGACTGTGCCCTTCAGCACCAGCGTTGCCTGGGGGCAATATATAAATGAGACAGGAATATCTCTTGTGACCCTTCTCTAGTTGCTTTGAAAGGTCAGCAATACTCGTGCTACACTTGTGGGCATCTCTCTATGACAGTAATAAAAGCTTCATATTAATATTGATGTTAGAATTGGAAACATAAATTGATTGCTAATTAGCAGCTGTACTGTGGCTCAAGCAGTGCTGGTAATGATGCATGGAGGCAGCTTCCAAAGCAGTCTGCTCTGAACTCTGCAAATAGCATAAATGCAGATTACAGGTCCTGTTTGCAGTTAAAATAGTATAGGTGTCATTGCTAATGAACACGTCTTCTGAGCAGATACTCAGCAGGCTGTTAATACTGGCACATTTGGAGCCTGTCTTTTGTGACATTGCCTAGAAGGAGCTGGAATGATCATGGTGGGAGACTTCCTCCTGGTCACCTGTTGGTGGTTGCTCTTGGCACTTTCAGGTAATGCAGAAATGCGGAGTTTAAGGCTTTTAAAGAAATTCTAGATTTAGAGTGATGGGAGGAGAAAGTCTTGTAGCTTTTCTTTCAGTACCAGTGGAAAACAATGACTTAGATAAGTTCAGCCACTGCCTCTGGTATCCTGCCTGGAGACTGAAGTGTAACACAGTCCTTCTTGCTGAGATAGAGCCTCTTGTCTCCCTCTGAGGTGCTCTGTCTCCCAATAGAGTATCCTGGGATGGGACGGACTTTTGTTCCAACTTCATCCGATCAGGAGCAGATCTAATACATGAATGCCCACACAGAAGACACTGAGGTCCCTGATCCTAGACTGGAGACAAAGTGCATTCTGAGTATCTGGGCTGCAAACATGGCCTGGATGCTGAAGCAAGTTCATCAGAGACATGAAGTAATTTGGAACTGAAAATTTGAAATAGCCCAAGGCTCTGTCATGTCTCTGAGCATATTGTTTGGCTGAAGAAAACCCACAACTCATCCTTCTCTGCCTCCACTGCCATCACTTTCAGCCCACGAGTACAGGTATCTGTCACATGGAGTGGCATCCAGGCTCCCAAGTGCTTCTTAAGAACCGTCTGTGGAGGTAAGAGATTCCATACAAGCTGTCTGCTGCCCTCATCCTCAAGATGAGGGGATTTGTAGACTGTCCCCAGGACAAAGGAAATAGTGCTGCTTACCTCAACTGGTTTTCACCCCGTCACAGAGAAAGGTGTAGTCAGCCAGAGGTCCCAGGGCTGTGCAGCACTATGGTGGGAGATAGTCTGTTTCCCACGCTGAGAGTCCAATTAGATCAAAGTTTGAAAAGGCAGCTGAAGCACAGGAGAAACATCTTGTCCTTGGGAGGCTGATGGCTGAGTCACGCTGCCTTCACCCTCTGTAGCTTGGGAGCTTCTCTTCCTCAAGGGACTTTTCTTTATTTCTTTAAACTTGGAGGGTTTTTTGAGCTACATGGCAGAGAAACAACTGGCAGGGCTGGATTGCTTTACTTCAGCTCTCCTCTCAGCTGAAAGGTACAATCCAAAGACCATTTCCTTGTCAACAGCTTTTCCTCTTGGCTGTTTTGGTCTCTATGCCAAGGAAACACAGGTTTCTCAGTTTCTCATTTCAGCAGTGGACTAACTTAGTGGGAAGCAACTAGTGACAACCCATCAGGCTTAATGGGGTTGGATGTTTTCCTTCACTTTTTTCCTTTTTTTTTTTTTAGTTCTTCCTAACTGGACAATCTTTGAACATAGTGAACTGTTTGGAAGCAGTGTTATCCTTCTAAAATGTAGTCAAACTGTAGTGTACTTACTGCAGAAGTAGTTGCTGGACTGGGGAGGGTTTTTGCTTTGTTTTGTGCTTGATGTCTGGATAAGGAGTTATCAGGAGGAAATCTTTAATGTGTGTTATGTAGGCTGGTTTGTGTCAAAATAGAAATCCATGGCACAACTCTACAGAACAGTCTGAAGTGTGCCATTCAATACAAGTGCGACCTGTATGATTTTTAGGTAAGACTCCATACAATCTTCACTGCAGTTTTCTGAGTTTCATTGATGCCACGAAGTCCAGCAGTAAAGTTATGATGTATAAACAACTCTACATTCTGTGGAATTTCTCCTGGGGTGTGGGAATAGCATGGCATTTTTGGCCCTCTCCTCCAATTATTTCCTGGAAAGAAAAATTGGAGTTGTAAAACTGAAGGCAGAGCTACGCCACCATCCAAGTCATGCTGGCAATCTCTTGTGCAGCTTCGTTAGGGTTCAGAGTCAGCTCTGCCATCTAACACGCTGCGAGTCTGCACTAATCAGGTGCAATACTGGTATCTGGATTATGGATTCTCCTCTAATGAGGTGATGGTAGGTGGTGCATGCCATTAACCTTCCAGGCTGTTCTAATTACTCGGTTTCTGATCAGACATAGCTTGTATTCATATGCGATGGCTAAATTCAGTAGAGTGTTGCTGGAGTGTCTTAGGCTCTACAGACTCCAGAGCAACCTCCTCTTTTTGCTTCCCTCGTTCCCTTGCTCCATGCACAAGGAAAGTAAGACTGACGCTCAGACTTGGAAGATGGGGTGGGGAGGGAATATGGGCGAAAAAACATTAAATGTTGGGGCTCAGCCCGTCTTCTCCTGGGGAAAAGGGCGCCTGGAATGGTTGGGACATACGGGGTTTTCCCTGCTTTCTAGTCACATGTAACCTGGTCCTGCTCTCATTGGTCCCCGGCCCGGGAATACGGCGTGTTTCCCCAGGGGCAGTTAGTCTGGTTCTGGCCCCCAGACGGAGAGGCTGGCAAAGAAACAATAAAAGACTATCCATGAACACCCATCAAATGTTGCCTTTTCGATACTTCTGTGGGCCAAAGCTGCTTACGCTCACAGAAAAACCGCACTGCAACAATTAAAGAAAAAGCAAACTGCAAAAACCTCTCAGTTTTTGGGTTTTCACTTAGTAATTTTCTACATTTTTCTTCTTAGTCTTCATATTTCCTCCCTAATTTTTGCCTCATCAGGCTTGGGAATTGCTTTAAATGGGACTTTCCAAATTTACATCCCCACCCCTTATTTATAAGTTTGAACTTATTTAGTTCAAAGACTTCTTTAATCTTCTTTTGCCCCTACCTGAGCCCAGCATTTTCACAGGATAAAAAAAAAAAAAAGCTTCTTTCACTGGTTAGTTGTGTTTGCTCTCCAGCTGGCTCGCTGGGTGACTTAACTCCTTGGGCTTGTAATCCATAGAAAGCTGGTGTCTGGTGACAGACAATGCAGTGCTTAGTGTGGGCTGTGGGAGTGGGAAGATGTGTCCCCATAGCTCCTGGAGCAGAGCCAGATCCTGGGGCCAAGGGTGATTGGGTGCACCTGTCTAAATAAGCAAACGCTCCCCTCCAGAGCAGGTGGGTGCCTATGGTGGTGTAGGAGAGACCGGTGGTGGGGCTGCCAGCCGTGGCCACCAAACTGGAGCCGCGTGAGAGAGATCCCAAAACCTGGGCACTGGGGTGGCTCTTCAGGGAAGCAAAGAGAAGTGGCCCTAACTTCTCCCATTAACCCAAATTTCACTGCAAAGCCTGAGGCGAGATTTCCCAAGTACCACAGATGAGTTGACAGGAAGACACAGAAGGAAAAGGACTTTCCAAAGTGAAGCAGGCGCAGTGAGAGGCATTCAATTAGCAAGGGAGCTGGTGGTAAACATTGTCAAACATGGTCCTCATCTTGATAGGAATGCATGGGGAACATAAATGCTGGTGCATTTGACTTAACATGACTGAAGAGCCTCATCTGAGATGCAGAGTAATGAATCTGATGTTACTTAGATCTGAACTTGTCCCTAGGCAATGGCATTTGCCTCAGTGAAGACTCATACTGTATGTTCATTATAACTGAGTTCTGTTTAAGGATCATTGTATAACAATCATTGTATAACGCTCATTGTATAACATCCCATAAAATAAAATCAATTATGCTTCAGCCATCTTATCTCTGCTAAATGTAAAATGGGGATTGATTGCCTCTGAGAAGAAAACCCCATGTAACATGTCTCATCTGTGTCTAAATGTGTTCCTGGTAGGCCAAAACCATTTAGAAACAGCTGCAGCGAGAGTCGGATGCTGGGGCTGGATGGGGGCTGGCGCTGCCTTGTCCTGTCCTCAGAGAAAGTATAGGAAGAGCTCTACATTGCCTTAATATAGCATCCTTTTTGCAAATGTATTTGAACAACAGTCTGGAGACCAGGACAAAATGTAATACCTGATCAAATCATGCTCTTGGTGTGTCAGATTAGTTGCAGGTGCAATGGCAAAGCAGTCTTGTTTAACACATTTTTATCTTCTCTACCAGTGGATCCAAATAGATGAAAAAGATCAGGAGTGCTGCGCCATAGCATGTGGGAGGAAGGCCTGAGTCATGGGTGGTTATTAACTGACAGCAGAATTGAAATGCCACTAAAGCCCGACCATGCACCCTTGTAGGCTGCTAATTGTTGATGATCTGCAACGTCCTGGCTGAACTTCTGAGAGTGCCCACTTTCCCTAAAGGAAAAGAGGAATAAAACAGCCTTTTCTCCAATCTCTTAGCTGAGCTATGAGAACATGTATAACAGAGAAGGCATGGCTTCCCCTTGGGCTGCTGGTTGAGATGGGATGGCATCACTGCCCTGGGCCCCCAAAAAGCTTCTCCCCCACCTCTCCCATGGCACCAAGTGGAGCCCACCTGAGAGTGGCCTGAGCCTCTCTCAGCATCCTGGTGGTGGTGGTTTATTGTGCCTCCACAGGTGCAAGGACTAGGGTGCAAAGGACAGCTGCCCCCTTTTATTCTGGGGGAAATGAGTCCCAGAGAGTGATGCTGGGGAGTGTGGGGCAGAGGACTGCTGGATGCAGAACTGCTCCTGATGGTGCTGAGAGCCCTTTTACTTTCCCAAGAGGTAAGGGTGCTCTTCTAGTATATACAGTTCCAGGCTCTTTTTCCTGATTGGGAATCGTCTTCCATTTTGTGGTTCCTTTATTCACCAGGTCTCTTGCTTGCACTTGGGTTGGTTTTAATTCGCTCCAGGCTGTGCTGGAAACTTTTGGTCAAGGCTGAGGAACATCAGATTTGACTGGAATGAGGTATTTTCACCAGGTAACAACTGTTGCTTGAGGATTTATTTGGGAAAATTTCTCAACCTGTTTAATTTTCCTACAGCCCTGGTGTCATGAGTCTAGTAGGACTCACAGCTCTGTGAATCACTCCCTGGCCTGGCACTGGTGGCCTCAGGGACACAATGGAGAAGAGCCAAGTTGTGGAGGTGGCATGCAGAGCTCTGTGTCATGCTGTCACCAGGTTCCCCCGACAAAAATAGCTGTGCATGCCTCGGGCTGAGTCTCTGTGTGATGAGAACGTATGAATTAGGAGCTTACTGCTCACTTTGAAGTCAGTAGAAGAAGGACCAACTTGATCCTCCCTGCTGACAGACCCAAGAGATTGCAACTCTTCTATCTGTGGTTTAAGATGATGTTTTGCCCCTAAACTTGCTGCTGACTAATACTGCAAAAAGACATGTTGGAACTATAGCTCAGTGCCTGGGGAGATGTTGGAGGTATTAGCAGGTCACTGGTTAAAGCAAAGTAAAACTCTCCAGGGCTTAGCTTGAGGTCAGAGCCTTGTCCCCAGATATAAGACCTGCTTATTGTGTGGTGGGGCTCAGACACAAATCCCTGCTCCCCTTCCTTCCCAGCACCTTTGGGCTTGCAGCGCTGCTGGTTCCTTCCCTGCTTCCTTACTGACTTGGTCATCTCTACGAAAACACAATGCTTTCCTAAATTTATCTGTATAAGTACTGTGGGTGTTGTCTCTTCTCCCCCCTTCCCCAGTTTCAAAAGCCATCTTAAAAACTGCGCAGAGATTTAAATGGCAGCTTGATGGGAATCCATAGCAAATGACTCTGCAATTAGTAAATCTCTCCTATTGTGACAGCTCTATTATTAAACTGCCATAAATGCCAGGCTATTAATCTGCTGTCTGCTCAATCCCCATGCTTCCCCTTCCTTGCCTGTCCTTTTCACCATTTAATTTTTTTTTTAAGTTTTAACTGCCTTCCAGCAAGTGTTTTCAGGGAGGGGGTGTGAGGTAGCAGTGGGAGGAAGGCTTTGTGGCACTGTCCTTTAGGAGCTCTTCACCTGTAAGAAAGCTGAGAGAAAACAGTGAATGGTCACCTCTCACTTGCTTTGAAACTTTTGCTGCTTCAAAACTGAAGTGAAACTCCTAATTTGTTAAAGTCCAAGGAAGGTGAAAGGATAGGGAAGGAAGCTGTGACAGCAACTGGATAGCAATATTGTCTTGGGAAAAGCCATAGCTGTCCCAGTGGACGTTGAACTTTGCAGCTGCCATTTCCTCCACCCCGTGACAGAAATGAGCATCTCATTTCTGAGCTTGTAAATCTGCTCTGTCACCCCAGGGCTCGGGGACAGGGGACAGGCAATATGCTGGGGCAGGAGACTGCAGGTCTGCAAACACCAGTGACAGCAGAGCCTCAAATTTCACCCCAGAATGTGTTTCCGTAGTGGCGGTATATTGTGTGAGGGCAGCACACCCTTGTGCACTCATCCCTCTGGATGAGCAGAGGCTGCCAATCCAGGGGCAGAGGAAGCAGTAACATGTCGAGGAGTGGCTGCTACAGCGTGGGACTGGAGTGGCAGGAAGGCTTTGCCTTTAATCTGAGTGTTGAGATCACCCTGTTGAGGTGACACTTCTGTCCCGGGGTTTCTGCTAGGCAGGGAAGCTGTGTTCTCTGCAGTGATGTGAGGATGAGCTAATCGCAGGGACGTGTCTGTGGGCTGGTGAGAAAACTCACGGGAAGGGCCTCACCAGCCTTGAATCTGTGACCTCATGGCATGGAGCCGCGGTTCAGTGTGTTCCTCATCTCAGTGCAGAGATTTGCCTACCCTGCAGCTCCCCATGCACCAGGGTGCCCTGTGGAGGAAGAGCTGATGATGGTGTTGTCCACTGGCTGCCTGGCAGCTTTGCAGAAAATCTGGATGTATACTTAGAAAATGTGCGTGCATAGCTGTCCTGTTCTTCTCCAGTAAGAAGTGACACTGCCCAGTAACCAACCAATATATTTCCACCTGCTGCTTCGAGAAGAGTGCATCTTGCAGTCTCTCTGGACTAGGTCTTTCTGAAAGCTTGAAAACTTGGGATTCTATGGACTTTCAACAGGTGGAATATAAAGAAAGCATCAACCCAGGGATGGGCCTTAGAAGAGGTAACAGAAAAGTGACCTAGCAATACAAAAGCTGAGACTTAAAAATGGTTGGGGGAATGATACAAAGAGCAGAAAAACTCCTCTGATGGGGAATTGCATCTTACTTTTTCAGGCTTTTCCCTCGGCCTCAATGACTTAAACATAGCTGTGATGGCGTAAATCAGCTGCACCATGTAAACACCTAAATTCTCTTTGTGTCCTGTTGCTATAGAAACTTTCCCAAAGCCTGGGTACCAGCAGTCACTTTGCTGTTTTGGGAACACTGGGTGGCTCTGAGCTGGGGCATCCAGTCCAGGAGATCTGCTGTGGACTTAGGCCCATTCTATAAAGGACTTTTTTTGGCTGCTGAGTTATTAAAGAAAGAGAAGATCTGCATCCACTTAGTGCCAGCTTTAGTCCCTGGTGACGGGAGATGTGCTTCCACTGAGCACACTGCCCTCTGTTAATTGCGGGTATTTAGGAGATTCTTAAATACAGTATTATATCCCTAATTATGTAGAAATCCTTCAATCTGGCATGTTTCATCTGGAATTATGCTCGACTGTCAAATCCTGCCAAATACCTTCTTAGAGCAAGGGAGGCTGGTGCACTTGGGTTGCCCTCTGCTGAGAGGAGATTCCCGGCCACAAGGCCAAGGCTCCCAGCCCTGGCTGGGATGAGCAGATGTGGGTACTGCTGGAGTGGCTCTGCCCATGTCCCTCTTCACAGTGGACAGCAGGTACAGCCATGGGCACTCACCTTCCCTCACCCATGTGGTCCCAGTGTAAATATTTATGTTGTTGAAAACTTCCCAAGTAAGGGCAGTCTGTTTATTTGTCCATGGGGTTCCTTCATGGCAGTGCTTCCAATTTGAAAAGAAGAAGACACATCAGTGTCCATGAAGAAGGGAAAGGAGAGGGTGGCTTGGAGAGAGGACTGATGTGGCAGCTACAGGAATGACCTGTGAAGAACATTTGCACCTTCCTCCTCCAATACCCTTCTCCTCTGGCTAAATCACTGTCCACCAGGAGTGAGTCATCCTGGGAATAACTACAGCTGCATGATGCTTTGTATATTTAATAATGTATTTAATGTGGCTGCAATTCAGATCACAAATACCCTTTGCAATTGTGCGACTACTGCCTAAAAGGCATCCTGATGGGCTTGAGGCGATGCTTTTTCTAAAGGAATCCAGTTTTTAACTACCTTGGAACACCACCTAAAATGTAGGTAATTGCTAGTCAGCCATATCTGGGCACCATCTGCATGCAGTGGTCTCCAGAAGTGTGTGGTTACTGCAGGGGTGCACCTGCAATCTTGCAAGGAAGCTTTAATCTCCCCATTGTGACCCATCCCTCAGGTGTTGCTTGTTGGTTCAGAGTCTCTGTAGGCTTCACTGCTCTGTCTGATCATTTTGATCAAGACCTGTTTTCCAGTTGTCTGTCCCCTGACATATGTGCATCAATTCTCAGCTATAAAGCAAGCAGTCCCATAATTTTCACTCAAATCTCCACATCCTGCTAAGCCTTGTGCTGCTTCTTAGAAATTAATTAATAATTAAAAGGGGTTTATAGTACAATATATTTTGGAGAATAAATATTCTTTAGTGATCACTCTGTAAGTAATTGGACAGAATATTTCTATTATGAAAAGCTTTTTCTAGGGAGCTCTTCTGTAATGCTAGTTCTGTTCTGTGGTAGGTCTGTAACTGCATGTCAGGGATGTCAGCTAATGTGAAGGTGGGTGATCACCAAACTACAAAACTAGGTCTTCGCAGTGCTTCTTACAGCTTTCAGAAAATAATTTTCTCTGTGCTTCTTTTTTTTTTTCTTCTTTGAAAAGAAGAAGACAGTCAAAGCATCTTTTTTGCCAGATGTACAGCTTTAAAACTTGGTTTTCTTGGCCATAATTCATCCAGTGTTGATTCTGGCTTGGATTCCTTTTGTTCATGTTTGTGGAGTAATAAGGTTTTCAGTATTGTTCCCAGTGGCCCTTGCACAGAAATACACTCTTGGAGTAGGAGGTGTAGCTCTGGAGAGTCAGCTTCTGCAGGATTTTTGTGCCTTTGAGTACCATAAACAACACCCAGGAAAGCAATAATGAACAAATCTCTAATTTTTAATGCCTTCTTGCACAAGTAACTACTGCATTTCCACATGTGAACAGCTGCTAAGGTAGCAAAGAGTGTGCACTTGCTGCCTCTTCTCATGTGTAATCAAAAGGTACAAATGAGAAGGCATCTTTCCCATAAACTGGGTCACTGGGTTAATAGAGTTTTGAAAATATCCCCTTCTAACCCATGCCTTTAGTATCTCAGCATCCATCTAGATTTTAATACTATCATATGCTCATGATATGTGTGTCTGTCGTCTGCTTGCTCTGAGGATTTTCTCCCTTGGTTGAGGAAATACTCTGCAAGATTGAGATCACTGCTGAATGCAGGATGATGCTCTGACTGGCAACAATTCATCTTCATTTGAACACTAAATATTCCAATTCACTAGCTAATGAAAGGCTTGAATTAGGATAGCAACTTCGTGACTGTTCCAGGAAGGGTTTGAAAAGGCAATATTGAGCTGCACTTTACACAAATTCAGATTTTGAAAACTAGCTGAGCTTTTGAAATTTCTGAGTCTGGCACCCATTCCCTGGACTCTTGTGTCTTCTGCTTCCATGGGTTTGACTGAGACACTCTTGTATGGGTGGTGTTTGCAGTGCTTCCTTCCTGGGTTTGATTATGTTCTTTTGGATAGCGATTCAGCAGAAAATTCTAGGGTTTAGGGGGAGGAGGAATAGGGGATGCAGTTACTGAGCTGTATTTGCTGTTCTGTCAAAAGAGATGAATCTTCTCTCTCATTTACAGATTGCTAAAGTTTGGAACTTGATTCAAGGGACTTGAGATGAACTGTTCTCTAGGCAAACGTCCTTCTCCTCGGCCATTCTAGGGGAAGCCCTGGAGATGCTGTTAGACAGCTCATACAGGTGGGGCCTTCCCTAGTGCCTTCCTGAACAACGCTGCTCAGACATTATGACATAAAACATTAGCTTGACTTGTCGATTCAAACACTAAATGCTTCCTCCTTCTCCCCATACCTTTTGGGTGCAAGTACTCTGTTGCTTTTCCGATCTCCACTCTGGGCAGGGTGGGCTGGCACACTGTTACTTCTAATGGTGTGGTCTTCCCTGATCTGATCATGGGAATAGGAAAGTTGCTTTGCTAACAGGTGTGTTACCCCTTTGGGACTGGTAATCAGGATCTTGCAAGGAGGTGCCAGATGCCTGTTTCTGACCAAGAGGAGTGCAGATTTCATGTGAAGAAGGACTTGGTCCTCCTTGCCCTACAGCAGCAAGATCTGAATGGCCACAACCTTATTTTGTTCTTTTAAGATGTCTTTGAAAATACTTTTTCTCCATCTCCTCTCTTTCTGAGAAATAGGCTTCACTCTGCCTTTGCTATTAGGGATCCTCCTCTCCTTTAAGTACATCTCTCCCAGAGAGATCACAGGATCAGGCCAACCCCTTTTTCTCATGTAATGCAAATCCCATCTAGTCCAGGTAGTCAAGATTCCCAGCTAGCTTTATGTGCAGTCTGTGAGAGCGATAGGTTGTAGCTGTCACTGTGGTTAGCAGAATTAATTTCTCTCTGTTTAAATGGAAAGCAGTTGTTCTCCCAACTGGCTCTTTTAAATCTTCTCCCAGCCTAGAGCTTAGCAGCCAGGTCCCAGCCACCCTGAAGTTTGTGGGATCATGTTCTGACTTCAGTGGGATAATGACTTTTCTGCCCATGTCCAAATGACACTGACTACCATTTACAAAAGGAAAATGGTAAATTCATCTATTAGCTGCTCTCTCTCCTGCAAGATTTACCTCCATCAGGGATTTTTACAGCCCAGTGCTGTGTCTTTCGTGATGAGGATGTGTGGTGGAGGAAATTTAGTGTTCCCTTCCTAATAGATAGCTGTAATTTCATTTCGGAACAACCACTTTATGTGCAAGAAAATGATTCCATTATGCCACCACACAACACTGGGAACATCTGTGGCAGTGGGGCATTTGTATTAAAGAGAGTAAAGGCTGCAC
>VYZQ01022213.1:0-10664 GCA_013400655.1 Mystacornis crossleyi
TTCCCATTTCTAGGAAAGAAATCCTGCACATTTTATTAGTTGTCCATGAGTACTGGTTCATGGTATATTTTAGATGAACTACTTATGTCAGATATGTATTTTCTCCAAGTGTGGGTGTCTGTTTTTCAAACATATTGACAACTTTGGTCTAGTAATCCTTACTTTATGCCTTGAGATAGCCTTACATTTTCATTTATGTTTCAGTATTGTGTCAGGTTCTTCCATGTGTACACGAATATAAAATCCAAAAAGCATCCCTAAGCCTTCAAGCAAGGCCAAAACCAGGTACCTGGAGTTGAGCATGTCAGGTGAAGCCTGACCTCTCAGAAATATATCCCAGCTCCACCATGTTCCCATTCAAAGGCTTTGTGTACCAAAGGTGGCTTCTGTTGACTCTTTGCAACACTATTTATCACTGAATCTTTCAAACCCTATGGATACCCACAGCTTTTATCCTTAAATTCAACATATTCTTCAGTGTTGTGCTATGACGAGAAGTGCTAATCCTTCATTTGTGCATGGACCAGGAATGGCAGAAGTATCTCTGCAATCTGCTTGGAATTTGGTTGGAAGGGAACAGTGATGGTAGAAGCAAGAGTAATTTCTCAAACACAAGTTGTATTTGGCATCTGCCACCAAAAGCGCCCATAGATTATGTTTATATTAATCTTTTGGAAACTGAACTGAGACATTCTGCTCTTTTCACTAAGGTGTTAAGAATGTATGGTCAGAGGCATGAGGTGGACTCAGATTGCTGATAGAAGTGAAGAGTTTGAAAGATTTTGTTGAAACTGGAGTTGCTTTTTTTTCAGCTATATCATTTTTTCCCCTGTTATATCAATTTACTTTTTACTCCCCAAATTATGAGCATTTAGTGCCAATTGTGAAGAGCTGGGTCTGCTGAGCCTTTTTTTTTTGGTGACTGGGACAAGATGCTCACCAAGGTGGCTGCAAATACTATAGCATCTGGATTGTTTTACTTGTTTACCTATAGCCTGATGAAGGGAAGGACCAAATTGTTATGCATTCAGAAATGGGCTATTGCCAGGGTTATTTATTTACTTTTTGACTTCTGGTGTTTCCAGCTGACCTTGGGGGAATAAAGTTCAAGAATAAGACACTTTAACTTGATAATTTACAATTAGGTGTTCCCATGGAGGGCAGTAAAGGGGGTCTGTTGGTTAAGTTTAGGCACTTATTGGTGTTTGAATCACCCACAGATATCCTGTCAGCTTTCAGATGCTGCTTAAGATAGACATGGTTATCCCCAGCGTCCCATGTCACATCTGCCAGCCCCAGGGGGGTGTCTTGGATATCGTGCAGTGTCTCAAGTGACACTAGACAGCTATGCTAGACAATGGGACTGATTTTTCAGTGCCAAGACAAGGATGCGATTAATCAGTGCTGAGGTTCCTCCAAATGTACCAGGATTTCCATGGAGTACAGCAGAAACTCTGAGCTTCTTCTTGCATGTAGGAATTTCCATGTAGGAAATTTGATCTCAGACACTAACCACTCCTCAGTGTGCTAAGTGTGTGTGTAAAATAATCCTTTGCCCTTGATAACCTGCTAATTTAAAGGTGAGTTTTTATCACTGCAGCATCATGAAGTGTTACATGTAACATTATTGATTGTCAGCAGCTTGATGACTTCAGGAGATGAAGTTGTATTGCCGGGGCTATTCACTGATTAGATAAAGTCAGATCTCATTGTTACCTTTCTCCAATAATGTCTTTTGGAAAAGGATAGCTATGTTCTTTTTTTGTGAGTTTGTGTTTATTGAACTCGGGGGAAATCAACAGTATCAATCTGTAACTCTTAATGAACTGAACTTAGAACGAACTCCCTTTCTTTTTGTCAGTTTTTAGTTGCTTGTTTTATATTTGCTTAACTGCTCTGAATATAAGAGAGTGATACTATTATTGTCTGGAGCCCGTTGTAATCAGCAGGTATTTTCTCCCTTAAAACTCTCAGTATAGGTCTAACATTGCCCTTGCTCAAGTAAATGAAAAACTACCTCTCACTGAAATGGGAGCAGAATCATGGCAATAAATAGTCCTGAAATCCCACTGAAGATGGGCGGAGATCATACCATTTCCTGATAGACTTTAATGCAAACGTATGTTAGACTTTCAATTAATAATGATCATTGGAGACTAAGAGAAGGGTGGNTGAACAGCAAGCTCAGAGAAGCTTTGTTGTGTCTATCTGGCCTAAGAGAGCAGCTAACAAGCTGTAAGAAACTTCAGAGTTACACACTGGGCAATACAGGATTTGAAAAGTACAGAAGTTAAAACCTAAGGCATCATTCATAGCATAAACTCTCTATGAAAGTTGTGGAAGACTCAGCCTTAGGGGAAATCTCCATCATTTATGCTCACGTCTCTTTTACAGCATGACTTGTACCGTGCTGTAAGCTTCACACGCACGTATTTGTAATCCCTAAACAACACGAAAATGGTAAAAAAAAAAAAAAAAAAAAAAAGGAAGAAAGGAAAAATATTAACCCATTCTCTATGTGTCTTACATGGGTTGTCCCTTTAACACCCTTCCATTAAATTGATTGGGTTTTTGACTTTAAAAGTAAGAATAAGGACTGTAGACCATGTCTACATGAAAGTTATTTAATTTATTTCTTTAAAAGAACATCTGCAGATTTTGTGCTAACAAAGTGAACAACATGAATGTACTGGAGAGTAAGGCCTATTGTGCAAACCTGTTGACAAGCTGTCGGGTTTAAACTGACCTGGATTTTTTTATACCATGACAATACAGTGAGAACATGACAGGGATGCCCATTTTCAGAAATAGTTACAAGAAAGATGAGAAGCTAAAACCCTTTTTCTGCAAAAGAACACATGCAGAATGAAGTTTGTACTACCTTCATGTCCTCTTTCTTCTGTGGATCTGTAAATTAAGTAGCACATCAATACCAGATAGCAAATGAATCTCTGAAAAGGAGAGCTTCCCACTGTGAGCTTCTGTCTTGCCATGAGAAGTGTTTGATCTGGGTGCGCTGTCGGGGAAAAAAAAAAAAAAGCTATTTCACCATCTTGGGGGATTTTTGATTTACTAGCTAAATCTGATGGGATACCTGTTTCTCAGACTTAATCTGAGATGGTGCATTTTTATTAATTTATTCCTTCGCTAGAGGGTTTGTTTCCTGGTGGAGAATAACGCACTGAGTAAACAGCTGGAGTACTTGACTGGTCTTTGAACAGGCAGTGCTAAGCTGGCAGCCAAAAGGCAGATGAGGGCAGAGCAGTAACTCCTGTAAGCCTTCCTTGTGCTAGCAGTGTTTGCCAGGGCCAGACTGCTAAATCAGTACTGGATGCAGGATTTCGGAATGGTTAGTACTCCTCCTGCCTCACTGGATGGACCCCTCTGCACGGCCTCCAGGCGAGCCGGGAGCTCCCCTGGGCGCGCCCGGGGCTCCCTGCCGGGCCGTGGGCAGCACGGTCCCCTCCCATAAACTACAGCACAACATTTTTATACACGGCACGGCAATGCCCCACTGATTTATATTAGGAATACAGTCTGGGAAATGTCTGGTGCGGGGTGGGGGCGCCTAGTCTTTCGTGCGTAAGCATGTAGTTTTGCCTGCTGAAACACCTTTCGTCCGTGGATCCGGAGCTGTGCTGTGTTCCAGCCGCTCTCTGGGAGTAAATCCCTCCCCTGTGCTGTGGGGTTTCCTTGGGGTCTGTGCTGCCACAAGAGGGAGCGCAGCGGCTGGGGAGGGCATGGGGACACAGCGCACCCGGCAGCCGAGGGCATCCCTTACAGGACAGTGAGGCAGTGGCGGGTGAAGCCCCCAGCCTCTTCTAGAAGGATAATTTTGCTTGCTACATCTGCCGGGCAAATAACATGTGCATGTAACACATGCAACAGAGTTGCTTATAAATCAGATAATTAAAGATGGAGCTGACTATAATGTCTTGAAGGAAGCTTAGTATTGGGCAGTGACTTTTATTTACAATTTAACAGTTAAACATATTATACTGCATAAACCTTGAAATGGCTTGATTATAAAATGTGTTTTGGAAAGTCCATGTGCCTTCCCCACAGAGTGCTAAACCTGGTGAAAAATGGGTAGCATCAATAAACACCAAACCTTGTACCAATAAATGTGTTCCCTTCATTACTGAAAGAGCCCAGAGCTATGGAGGTATAAAGGGCCCCATTCTCCCCTACAGGGGAATAACACATGCAGCGTAGAGGAAACCCAGTGAATTTCAGCATGCAGCTTCCTGCTCATTTCTCCACCGGAGGGGGATGGGTAAGAACTTAGGGCTTGCATTCTCCATGGAACAAAATAAATATCTGCCTCCCTAACTTACAGATGGAACATCTTTTCTAGTTAGTTGTCCTACAGACTGCTTTGCACTCAGCATTAGGTGCCCCTCACAAAACATCAGGCAAATAAGATGAGTGCTCCAGTCTTGCCATTAGCACAAGAGGGGTGGCAGCTCTGTGTCCATGCAGCACTCCAGGCACCCTGGCAGACCTTCACACCAGCACAGCGTTTGGCTGTAAATTACAGCCTTTGAGTTCTTGCAGTCCTAACAGGCAGTGTGAGGTCTGCTATGTTTCTGAATAAAATAAAATTGCATTGTTGCCATAAAATTATGCCGGATGGGTTTAATGCTCCCTATACTATGTGTGCTTTATGCCTATTTAAAGAAAATATACAAAGACAGGGGATGTGTAATTTCGCTCAAGTACCAAAAGAAACCTGTTCAGTGCAGATGAGGTATAGTGGCATTTGTTGATTCATATCACTAGAGCAGCATCTACCTTCTTCAGCCCACGAACTGAGCTTGGGAACTGCCCCAGACCCAACACCGTGCGCATGAAGATGTCTGATGGGAGGCAGATGCTGGCTCTGTGGGGGGAAAAGGAGAAGGCTGACAATTCAGTCCCTGATTTTCTCTCTGGTTTGAGTGTATGTGTGGGGGAGACATGTTAGTCTTTTCCACCCTCTCCTCCTCCCTCTTGCGCTCTGCAAGGATGGATTTATGAAAGACCATGGTAAAATTGTGCTACACTACAGTGACTGAGTTCCCAAATGCCATTTTTTGCAGCAAAATTTCTTCCCTCAGTTGGCCCATATCTCAGTTTGAGCCTAAGAGACATCTTTTCCCAGACTTTAGATCAGATCCAGAGATGGGTATATACATTTCCTGTGTATGTACATTGAATGCTTTAAAGTACCTGCAAAGTTATGACAACCTTATCCTTTTTAGATTATCCCCTTGGGTGAATTTTCTCTACCCGATGTATATCTTGAATAAGGGTTCTCCCATGCAGCTTTACCCTTGATCTGGAAGAAAAACTTGAATTTGCTTTAGCCTTTGGGTTTTATTTTTTTTTTAAATAAGCTTTCTCTTTTGCACCTGACTTTCTCAAACAAAAATCCCAAACAAAGCATGAAGGCAGAAATGCTCCCCTCCACGCCTCTGCGCAATCTCTCTGAAAAGGCAAAGTGGGAGCCTCCCCAGACATGACAGTTGTTGCAGATGCATTGCCCCTGTGTGGCAGATGGGAGAACAAACAACATGTGGGAGCAGCGAAATGCTGCTCCACCGCCGTAGCAATGAGCACAGGATAAGAGACCCTGTAAAACAAAATAGACTTTTTGCCCTAATCTCTTTTCAAGTGCCATAAAATTGCATTTATTTCAGGCACATTTTCTTAACTCTTGCTTTCATTATGTTGCTCTTGAAGATTTAAGCCACTGTATCTGAGCACAGATCCCATGCAGTTCCTTAGATAATCAGAAAGATGCTTATCCCGAAAATTCAGTTGAGCTGCTGAATTTCACAAACCGGCTTTTCCTTTTCCATACCAGGTGTTGCTTTCCCTGTAGCACGGTGGCAGCCAGCAGCTCCTAGCTATAGCTCACATTTGTTCCCAAAATATGCCAGGAGATGCTCTGCAGACCCCCATTCTGCCTCTGCCCTGAGCCCCCCACCCATGCCAGGAGGCTGCTCCATCCAGAGCACATTGTAGTGGCTGTTTCATCCAGGCAGGAGACACCTTCTCCTGTAAGCACTTCAACACAAGTGTGTTACTTCCAGGAAAGGTGCTTTTGTTGCTAAATATCTTACAAAACTCAAAGAATTTATAATTTTGGACCCCTAACCTACTTTGTTAGTGAAAGTCCAAGCTGTTATTTTCCCTTGCTGTAGACAGCTGTAACAGTTATAACAACTTTGTTCTTTTGTTTTCCTCACTTGGAGAAATCCTCATTACTTAAACATGGCCTCTGACCTTCTTTTATACTTTCAGCATGCATTTTATTAACTCCTTTTTCATATGGGGCATGTGGTGTCTGCCACTTGGTACAAAGAAGACAAAGTTTGCACTTCTGGTGCAAAGAGTGACAGTGAGAAAGCTGCCCCCTTCCCAACAGTTCATACAAAAACCCCTAAAAAGTTGTGGGGATGGGTGAATTAAATCTGTGCATACACGGTCAGAATTTCTCTGGGCTCCCTGCTGGAACAAACCTATTGCACTTAATGGGATTCAGCTAGGGAGAGCGGAGTGCATCCTTATCCCACCCCCTGCATTGCATTTTATGCAGCGATGATAAATTTCAATCAGTTGCCTGAGGAATTTATTTTCACAGCACCTCTTTACTTCCCAGGCTAAGAAACAAGGCATCCAGCCCTTCTCTGCCAGTAACACTGGAGGTTTTGCATTTATTATACATTTGGTGAAACAGTATGCGACAGTGAAAATTTACTAGATGTTGCAGAAAGAAGCAAGGGCAAGTTAAAACCCAGCCTAGAAATAAAAAATGAGTACTGTTTGCATGTACTTTTATTGATTTCTGACAGCCATGCTATTTTCAGGGACAACAGAAGGGAAAAGAATTTCACTCTTTGAAAGGATGAGTGATATACTACCGTCTCCCTTTTAACTAGTCTTTTTTTTTTTTTTTTTTTGTGCTTCTGTGTGCATGTGCAGAAGAGTGTCTACCTAATTGGCCTCAAGAGGGGATTAAACTAAATAAAATCACAGCCCACAGGGGGCCTCTAAATATGGAATTTTAATTTGAAAATTTTTGTGGGTTCCAGTGTAATTCAAGCTTTTCAAGCTTTATTAGTGCACAGTCATTTGTGCAGCTTGCAAAACTCCCATCTCGGCGAGTCTGATACGTCCGCCCCTGCTCGGAGCAGAAGACAGAGCGCTCCCTTCAGCCGGGAAACACACTCAGTGACACAACAAAAGCCCTACTGTAAATAAAACACATGCTCATAGCAGCGACAGGCGGCGGCAGAAAACGGCAACGCGCACCCAGGCAGCGATGCCGCTTGAAAGAGGCACTACAGAGAGGCAATGACAGTCAGCAAACATCTCTGCTCTGCCTGCCTCGGAGGCACTGGGAGCAGATAGGAGTGAATACCAGCGATTTTACATGTTCGCTTGTAGTAAAAGTCACAATATGCAGCTTGGTGTAACTAATTGCTGTGGAAGGAGAACGAACCAATAGTGCTCGTTGCTGTGAAACTGTTAATGGAGAACTTATGGAGAGAAAGTCCAAGTTCTCTCGTCCAAATTGGAATGTGAAAGAAATCTGTTGGAAGGTGATGACAGAAATGAAGTAAAACAGTTGTTTCCTGATCCATGTGCCAGATGTGTCACATACTGTGATAAATAAGATCTGCATCTTACACTCCAGAAATTGGGGAATATTACAAGCGTTTATTATA
This sequence comes from Mystacornis crossleyi, assembly GCA_013400655.1. Taxonomy (NCBI): domain Eukaryota; kingdom Metazoa; phylum Chordata; class Aves; order Passeriformes; family Timaliidae; genus Mystacornis; species Mystacornis crossleyi. The sequence continues at coordinate 7,716 of VYZQ01022213.1, forward strand.
GTGAGGTACAAAAAAATGTACTTGAAATGCTTTGTTTCTCCTGGCACCAAGCAGTGAGAAGTTATTGCACAATGCCTGGAGCTGCTAATTCTTTTGTTTAGGTTCAATCCAACACAACCTATTAAAAGCTTAAATTCAATTTTATTGTTAAGGTATTTATTAACTGATTATGAAAAGACATTAAAGGGCTCATAATTAAACTACTAAATTGTTCCTTACCTTGACGAATCCTCCATTTTCCAACACCGACTTCCATAGTATAAAATATCAGGGTTTTAATTTAGAGAAGAATGCTGCTCACAGGAAAACCCCGGCTTTCACTTCAGCTCTTGAGTTGATCCCAGGCTGCCTTGCTGCTGTTCATAAGCCCAGAATATCATGGCAGACAGCCTAATGCATTGGTGGCATTTCTTGGGAAGACTGCTCTGTAGGTTTGTGGCGTGTTGTCACACATTCGCAGAAATAGCTGCGTGTTGATGTTGGATAACCCAGTCTTATTACTCAGGAAAAATGTCTCACTGACTTTTGGCCCATATGCTTTTGAAACTGTGTGCTGTGAACAGCTTGCCAGCCCTGCTGAGACTGAGGGCACGTGCTTCCAGGCAAAGCAGATTCCCAGAATAAGATGCAGTTCCCCCAAATTCAAAGCCTGGGAAGACAGTGGAAGCTGAGTGACTGGATCTCCCACAGCAGCTCGGCTATAAGACCTCAAAGCATCTGCTGACTCTCCAAGTCAGTGATTTCAAATAGGCAACTGCACTGTGGCTTCATCCAGATGACTGATGTTTGGGTGGGGTGAGATGGATGCAAGAGGCAGATAAGGGATTTGAGTCTCTTTGTGGTTTCCCTTTGGAAATTGCTCTATTCTTCAGAAAGATCGTATGTCCAGCACCTGCACCAGGAATAACAGAGTGACTGGGATGTCCTCCCAGAGGTCTCACAGTTCTCAGCTGTCTCTGGCTGCCTGTGTCCCTGCATAGCTCACCTGCAGAGCTGAAATACTCCTTTCACATAGACTCCAACAGGAGGCTTTTGCTATGAGAACAGACAGAAAATACCATGTCTGATTATCACAAATAGAGATGAAAGCTTGAAACACCTCATAAGTATGATTTGGGTGAGCCTCTGCAGTCCCAGGAACCTGATGATGAACAGTAATTCCCAGAATATGTGAGCTGTCTTTAAAAGAGGAAACCAGTAAGTTAGTCTGTCCCACTTTGATGATGGGACATCACCTATGAGCTTTACTCATATCTCAGAGAAAAAGACCTCTGCATCAGTTTTATAATTTTTGGAAAAAAATTTCGGTTTAGGTTATGTCTTTGCTGCTGGATGAGTGCTTTCTTACCCCATGGTAAAACCCCAATTCAGAGCAGCACAGGTAGCTTTTACTTTGAGATAGGTCTTTCACCCCTCCTGGGATTTGCCTTCATTAGTCATATGCTCTTTTGCCCTCCCTTTCATTGAAATTTCCCAGTGAGATACTGAATTTAGCAACCCCATTGGAAAAAACACCCTTTATTTTTGGCAGAGAAGCTGCAGCTGTAAGTGTTTATGGGAAATAAAGATATCTGATTAGGGTTTTTTTTTACACACTAAGCTGCATACCCTCTGGTAACCTTATTATTTGTTATGCTATTGGAGTCTGTGGAAGAATGGAAAGACTGTAGTTTCTCAGCGACACAGCTAGAGCTGGCTCACCTTTGAAAATACAGAGGTGCTGTTGCTTTTCAAAAATACTTTACTGCAGAAAATGATACTGTTTTTGACAAAACCAGGCACAGCCTTACAGAAAGGGCTAGTTAGGAGCCTCAGCAAAATGTTATTTTCATCTGGAGTCATATTTACCCTTAGGGAACACATTAGAAAAGACAATGGACAGCGGGCCACACTGACAGCTTATGGGAGGAAATAAATGAAAGAAATAAAGCTTCCCATGCTTTTGTGAAGCTGACACAAAGAGAGCTGACAAAGGTCAGTACTTTATGGCTTTGCAAATGGCAAAACTATCGATTGTCCTGACTTGTCATGGAAAGTGCAAACACCTATCGTGCAGGATGAGTATATGAAAAAAGAGATGATACTGCAGTGAATAGTCAGTGATGAATGTGGTGAATAACACATGATGCATATTGCCTAAGCCAGTGAGCGGATCCCCTTGAGGAAGGGAATATTTTTGTGCTGCTTCTTTACACAGTATATGATTCATTTCTCCTAAAGAGAGAACCTAAGACCTAAAGAGTTTAGTCTAGTCCTTTTCAAACTTTCACAGGAAGCTAAATTCCTTAGGTTCTTCCCCCCTTAGGTTGAAGGATCCTGGAGCAATGAATGTTAGTGGCCAGAAATACCAGTTCTGGGAAGGGGATGCCCATCTGCCCCCACACACCATCCCAGACGTCTGCTGTGACTCAGAGGTGATTGGAGATGAGCCTCAGATCCACCTGGGGTCTTGGTGGAGTCCAAGCATGGAGATGCAGTGGGGATGAATAGAGCTCCATCCTCTCCCTGGGACAGGGACCAAAACCTGAAACTATAACACACTCGAGTCAGAATCCAGAGGACTCGATGCACTGTATTACTTCCAGTGTAATCAGTGACACTGATTCCAGTCAGGTTCACAGAGAATCTGTGCAACAGGGTTCACAGGTAACAACTGGAATTATTTATGTTTTCAAAGTTTACACTGTGGATTTCTTGGTCTAGCACAGATTTGGTCTAGCACAGGTGGTCTAGCATTGCCAGATAAAGTACATTCCTAACTCTGGTTAGATAATCCAACTTTGCTCTTTCAATTTGGTTTCACTGGGAAAACAACACGACTTGGTTTTTAGGCAATGACTGTGTCTTAACACCAGATTTATACCGGGAGACTGGAGCAGCTCATTCAGGCTGTGGTGGCTTTTGGGGTCTTTTCACCTAAGTCAGGTAAAATGGAGCAGAAATTTTTAG
>VYZQ01022213.1:26799-42412 GCA_013400655.1 Mystacornis crossleyi
ACCTTATCTTTTTGTTTTCTTATTTTTCTTTTTCCTTTTCCATCTTCTTTGTTTTTCCCGTCACAGCACTATTTTAACACTTCTGTGTACTCACAGAAAACCCAAGTCATGGTCTGGTCTTCAAGATTCTGTGAGAACTGACAGATTTGGTCAAGGGTGAGATTTTGCAAATGCTGGTAAAAACACAGCTTTTCATGTGGCAACATGTTCTTTTATACTGGAACACATCCTAAATTTTCACACATGTGCAGGAAGTGAAATCACACCTTTTTTATGGCAGAAACAGCTTAGCACAGTGAAATGACAGCTTTTGCCTATAAAAAATGCCTTTAGTTTTTGTGGAAACCAGTGAATTACTTGAGGCAAAACCACAAAGTGTTTCATCAGCAGCACAATGGATTTTAATGCAGCTCTTCATTGAAAAGAGTTTGAGGAAGGCAGAGATCAGGAGACACCATCACCAGGTGTATCAGCCTCACAGCCCAAATATGCTGTACAAGGTTTGAGTGCTTTTTCAAAAGACTTTTACTTTAATGGTGTCTTCTAAGTCTTCCTTTTCCCTCCTTTCTCATCTTCAAAGTCTATTATTTCCTCTCCTTTGATCCCAAAACTTCATCCCACGGTATTTTTAACTCTCCCTGCCCCCTCCAGACTGACTCCTGTCCCTGCTCCCCTCCACATCTGGCTGCCCAGCCGGTCCGTCTGCCTCCCACTACCAGCCAGGGAAGCCACGGGCCATGCAGACTGTAGGCATGGCTGGCGCTCCCTGNGGAGAAAACAACTGCATTCGATTCTCTGCTTCAGAAGTGTTCAGTTTTCAGTAGTCAAATAATTTTATCAACCTTTTGTATTTTAATATTTCTGCACTTGTAGGTGGAAATGAGAAACTATTTTGGTATTATGATGATTTCATAGGATGTACTGATGGCCTGAGAGCTTTCATGAACCGTTTCTTCTCTTGAACTTATTCCACATGATGCATCCCAGTCTTATTTAGCCTGTGGATTCTCAGTACATGGAGAGACTTTTGAGTCCAACCTCATAAGAAGTATGTGACTGATTTTAGGGAAACTTTCAGATTTGTTTGTCATCATCCACTTGAACCTGCTGTTCTCCCTTCCCTTCCCTTCCCTTNATAAAAAATGCCTTTAGTTTTTGTGGAAACCAGTGAATTACTTGAGGCAAAACCACAAAGTGTTTCATCAGCAGCACAATGGATTTTAATGCAGCTCTTCATTGAAAAGAGTTTGAGGAAGGCAGAGATCAGGAGACACCATCACCAGGTGTATCAGCCTCACAGCCCAAATATGCTGTACAAGGTTTGAGTGCTTTTTCAAAAGACTTTTACTTTAATGGTGTCTTCTAAGTCTTCCTTTTCCCTCCTTTCTCATCTTCAAAGTCTATTATTTCCTCTCCTTTGATCCCAAAACTTCATCCCACGGTATTTTTAACTCTCCCTGCCCCCTCCAGACTGAGTCCTGTCCCCGCTCCCCTCCACATCTGGCTGCCCAGCCGGTCCGTCTGCCTCCCACTACCAGCCAGGGAAGCCACGGGCCATGCAGACTGTAGGCATGGCTGGCGCTCCCTGACGGGTTTTAGCGGTACCTGCACGTCCCGACTTTAACACACCGTGGTGTGTGTCCTGTCCAGCAGAACATTTGATAACCCTGCCATCACAATTTTATTGCCTTCAGTGGGAACAAGCGCTGCAGCAACTGGAGAAGTGAGGAAATTACATTTTGTTGGGAAAATAATTCTGTAGAGCTCATAGCTGGATATACAACTAGGAGGAAAATGTATTTTAATTTTCCTTCTTCATGGGGCAGGAGTTGCAGTGAGGCGAGATGGGTTGCTGTGAATGCTGTGTTCTGTCCCAGGCTACACCATTCTCAAACGTATTTTCCTTTCCCTCTCTTCTTTAACATTTCTGCGTGCTTCTTTTCCCTTAGGCCAGAGAAACCTCTACATTTGGAGGAGGCTTACCATTGTTGCTCATGGGGCAGGTCTCAAAGTGGACGTTAGAAGCCCTCCAGATGCTTTCAGCAGGAGTCACAAAGAGCCACTGCGTGACCTCGGTGGGATGCAGAGTAATTCCAGTTTCTGTGCTGATACTGAGAGTCTAAACTGTGGCACAAGAGCACCGAGGGGCGAAGCATAATTTGAAGTAGCTGAAATACAAAAGTAAATCTGTAAATGGTCAATGAAACGTGTCCATGCTCTGTCCTGCAAAGGCATCCACACATCCATGTGTGTGGGAAAGGGTACAAGTGAAATAAGCATTTGTACAAGTTTCTGGGCAGGTTGAATGTGCTGGAGCTGAACAGCCTGTTAGTTGAAGGAGAGGTTTTAAACCTGCCTGTAAGTCCAATAACCGGCTTTCTAACCACACACATCCCACACCTACATTTTTGTGTTCTGCAGCTTTCATGTTGGTCAAATAAAAAGCATCAGCACCACATCTACTTGTTTGCATTGAGGACCAGTATGTTTTCTTTGCACTTTAAATACTGTTTAGAGCTCTCTTTATGAGCTTCAATTAGGAGTTTGCTATGGAGGGCTTATTAGAGCAGTTTTATTGGTACTTTGACACATTTTCTTTGTTAAAAGCTAGTTTAGAAGCTAGTTTAAGAAGCTTGTAAAAGGGAGCCACAGTGAGGTGTCTGTTCCACTGACAAACACTTATCAACAGGCCTCCCAAAGGCTTCCTGACAACACCTGGTCCACTTCTGTGTGAGCATCTGCAGTGAACCCCAGCATCTACCAAGCACTCAGGAAAGGGAGTTGCATGGGGACCTCTGGGAACAAACATTAATTACGGGGAAAAAACAACCCTCAAGCTGGAATTTTTGCATTTCATATAAACTTAGGATGTATGAGACACCCAGCCAATGTGGTAACCAGAGCAATCCGATCAAAAAACCACAAAGAGATTACTCAGACTGGTTTCACCAGCAGAAGCAGAGGTCAGGGCTGGGAGTGAGCAAGTTTTCCTGCTACCCAGGTATTCCATCTGGAACTTAGGCATGAGAAAGCCACTGCATTGGGCCATCTTTTTTCCTGGTTGTGACCTGGGGAAGTCTCACCTTGGATATTCCACACCAGGGCAGACATAGCTGAGAAGATCCCTTCCCTGGACAAAGTGCAGTGGAGAGCAGCCAAGGGGCCACATCCATCCTCACGTCACGTGTATGTCTGCTTGCCTCTGGAGCTGAAACCATGTGCTAGTCTATGTTTTCTTTTCCAACGTACTTCTTGTTTTAAAGTCACTTATGTTGGAATTGTAGCTATTGAGCAGTGTCCTCTGGGAACAGGGAAAGATGCTGCAGCAGAGAAAGGGATGTGAAGGTCTGCCTGAGAGCACTGCCCACCTTGAAAGGCACCTACAGCCCCCCTCAGGTGGCAGGACCATTGAAACTAATACATGCTTTGGAATCCCCCTCACATGCTGTAGCTCTGGATGTGGACACCTGTCTTGGGGTGACTTTATGATGTTGTATCCCCTATCACCGTTCTATGCCCAGATATGATCCTGAGCCTTTCTATGCCTTTAAAACTGGGTGCAAGAGAGAGAAAAAAAACCTGAGTGAACTTTTCAAAGCACTCTGTGCTTCAAGGACACAGATTAGCTGCTGCTGTTGAGGAGCGAAGGAAGCACCCTTCCTGCTTTTCATTTTTTTCCCTTCGGCTCGGTTTCTTCGGAAAGAGAGACAGAGAGTGGTTTTTTCCTGGGACTTTGGTTTCTTTTTCATCTCTTCTGGACTTGTTCAGAACATCAGAACACCAGAACTCACTGGGAAAATTTCCACCTTAGGCCTGGAGGGGGCCCAGGCCCACCCAGCTCTGAGGAGGAGAGAGACCACACCTACAGAAGGACTTTAAAATCTTCCCAGGTTTCTCTCCACAGTGAGAGGTTTTATTATTTAGCATTATTATTCTTTACCTGTGTGTTTGTTAAATAAATAGTTTTTATTTTCTCTTTTACGTTCCTCTGAGGAAAATAATTTTTTCCCCGAACCTGATGGGGGAGGGGCAGCTCTAACATGCCTTCCTTTGAGGAGACGTTCCTTTTGGACACTTCCCTAAATTTGGCCCAAACCATCACAATATCCCATCCCCACTGGCTCCCTGCAGCTCCTGGCTCCCCCAGGCAGGGTCCCCCCCGCTGCAGCTGGGCTCCCGGCTGAGCAGCTGCCATATAAAACATCGCTGGCTGCCACACCGGCATGACTGCCATCCTCCAGTCCCAAAAGCACAGTCAATCCCCCAAATCCATCTTTCTGCAAATGCCTGCCAAGGCCCTGCTCACGAGGCTCTCACCTCAGAACCCCAACCATGACTGCTGAAGTGAGTTTAGGAGTAGGTGGAAAGTCTCTCCCGCAGATCCCTCGGGGAGTGCTACGGAGTATCTAAACAAGTCTGTTTCATTAGCTACATTTCTATTTTCCTAGGAAAAGTATGCAAGTAAATATTTTCTGCAGACTTTTTTCTTTTCTCTCCTCTTTTTCTTGGCTCCTTTTTTCTCTCTAAGCCTACACTACATCACTCATGATGACTTAAATAGTGAAAACTGTCTACAGTTTATCTAAGGATCAAACAGCTGTTGTCTTCACAGGCCTTTTTTATTAATATGAATTAATGTTTTCCAACTTATTTCCTACATTTCTGCTGGGAAGAATAACCCTTCCCAAAAGCATTCTTTGGCAGATAGAAAAATAATTTGAGTAGCAGATATATGATCTCATTTTTTTCTGGACAGATTACAAATTGGAGATTGGCTGAAAGCAGATGAACACAATAAGTATTTTAATCTTGCAGTGATTTCATGTGCCTAAATGCTTCAGCTGCCTACAGTTTCCAAGCTATGAGCTGCATCCTTAAGCACTTATACTGTCTCTAATTACGGAGGATACCGTGGTCTGTATCTATCTAAATGGAAGACGGAGGAGGGTGTTTCCTTTTGTGTGTCATTGCAGAGGTCTCTGAGCATTAACCACTTGCCTGACCAGCATTTCTCAGATGAAGTGCTTTGGAAATGTCAAGGTCCACGTCCTACTCCAGGCCAACAGTCACAGGAATAGGTTGCTTTTGACAGATGGGCTGGTTCTTCTCTGCAACTGGATCCTGCAAAGTGGTTTTGAGGTAAAGACCTAAGGGTTCTGTCTGAGAAATGTTCTAGTATTATCTTCAGACACAGTCTTTACCACTTTAAACTGCTTTAAAAAGCTGTATGGACAGTCAGTCCTTCTAAAAGATTGCAGTTGGACCTGAGAACCTTCCTGGGTTTATTCATGTGAGTTTTATAATCTACACATGTGTCACAGAGACTTTTGCCACTCGATGTACGGGGTTTTGGAACATACATAGTTACGGTAGTGCCATGTGAACCAGCACATCCTCACATCTCACTGTTTCTGAAACGAGTAATTGTGAACATCTCTTCCACTGAGAACTTTGTACCCAAGGGAGTGATGGTCATCAGAGACACAGCAAATGCAAGAGAAACAGCTGAGTCTCAATTACAATTATTTCTCCTTTTGCAGAAGATTTTAAATTAGTTTTCAGTTGCATTTACTCAGTGTAAATATGCTGTTGGCTATAAGCAGTCTTTCCATGTAAGTTCTGTGTTCCTTAGGAGTTCTTGTTTTTTCAGTGCTTTTCTCTAATCAACTCAAGAATGATAAATAACTAGGAACACAGTCTCCTCTGCATCTCAAATTATATTTCAGTATAATTCTAGGAAATCCTGGAGCAGGTAGATCCTTTTCCTTCAGCAATGTTTGATAAGCAGTGTATATGAACCAATAAGTTGATGGGAAAGCTCTCAGTGATCTCTTTGAGCCTTCTCCACTAGATCTCCGCTCTACCAAACCATGCAGAAAGGCTGGCAAAATATGGGTAAATTTGCTGTTTTCCCTCTGAAAAATGACTGAATGGAGAATTCTGTTCAGATATAACAGACACTGGTGCAACTGGGAGGCCCTGGCATTCGTGGCAGGTCTGTTACTGAGCCCAGGCTGGACGTGGTGCATGTCATGACCAGCACCGTGCTGTAGTAATTTAAACTGGAGTGATTCATTTAAATCTGTACCAATTTTGCACCTCAGTTCCTTTTTCTTTCTTTTAATTTCATATAATTCTCTCTGGTTTCCTACTTGCCTTCTATTCATTTCCTTCCTTCAAGAGGGTTTTTCTGTATGTAGGTGATAGGGGCAGCTGAAGGAAACAATACAGGATTTTATGTCAAAAGAGACCCATCGTATTAGAGTGACCTTCACAAAACTGATTTCTTGGCGCCTCAATCTCCTTCAGGCCTTGCACATAGCTGCAAGCCAGTGGGCAGGTTTTCATCAGTATCTTTAATCAGGTTTCAAGACACTATAAAAACACAACAAAAATCATAAAAATTCCTTTTGTCTCAAACACATACCTTAGCAGTAAGGGATGTATCCCTAAATATTTCCTCAGGAAAAATTAATGAAGCAAATTAAAATAAAATTCTTTCAAGCTGTTCCAAACAAACTCATTTCACAGCCTTTTATCATACTTCCTTGCCGTTTGGGAAATTTATTTAAGTTATTAAAAAATTCCCTAAAATTCTCAGCTGAAAAGTTGGCTTCTGTTTTTTCTACAAAGCTAACTCACCTGATTTGTCAGAACAGCTCGAAAATGAAGTGCTAACTGGTGGGTTTTATTGAAAGGAAACCAAGTGGAACAACATATGTATTTTCTTAGGAAACTAAAAAGCTCACAGTCCTGTGGTGTTCCTTGGGGTAAATTCTTTGTTATGAATTACAACCTGCTTACTGATGAGTTGTTAATAAAAAGTAGACCTGCTGGGCCATTATTTTTTTCCACACAGTGTACCCAGTTTAGCTTTTTTTTTTTTTTTTAGGTTTTCATTAATGCACTGAGTGTGAATAAATGTGTTTCCAATTTGTAATTGTTTTCCCTTCATCTGGACATTAATTTATTGCCAAATCTAACACTCTTCTATTTTTAATATCCCTCCAAACTGAAGAGCTGTTTTAAAAAGAAAAAGAGATTAGAAGAATGTAGGATAGTGGGAAGGATCTCTGTTTCTTTCCTCTTTCTTTTTTCTTTCTTCTCTCTTCTGTCTTTTTATCTCTCTTTCATCTTTCCCTCTTTCACACTGACATTATCTTCTTCCTTCTTTCTCTCTTTCTCTCTTTCTCTCTTTCTCTCTTTCTCTCTTTCTCTCTTTCTCTCCGAGATCATATCCCAGGATCTGGGTCCAGGAGAATGTGGCACTGTGGTTCTCCTGGGGCCCCACTGTGTTTAGAAACAACAGCCACCAGCTGAACTCATAAGCAGTAGACAAAACGGTTGAAAGAAAAACTGGAATCAAAGTAGAAGCAGATGGTAACCTGAGGTGGCAGTACATCTTCATCTAATGTGGGATGGCATTTTATTTATTTGATTTGTTTGTTTATTTTCTGGCTAAGCCTCTCTTTGCATGTGGGAGCTCCCTTCCTCACTCATTACTGCACTGTAATCTGGGCTACAGCAGCAAATCCCATTTGTGGAAGAAAATGAAAGGACTAAGCAGAAGGCAGTCTAATGCCAGTGTATTTCAATGGATATTATTAGCAAGTGGCTCTCTTCCTGTTTTGGTTCTACACATTTGAAAGTATTCACATGAACTGGGAGCGTGAGTCCATCCCCTAATGATGGAGCACTACTATCACAGGCAGGAACATCTGCAGAATCAGCATTAAAAAATGTGTCTATTTTTCTGGCCTGTTTCTTGCCATGAGGAGAAGGAGGATGTATGGAGGAGAGAAAGGTTAAGGAAGGCTAGTGGTTCCCAGGGTGTTTTCAGAAGCAGCAGCTACTGGGGTGGCAAACCTCTTGGCAGGCTTTAAGCCGTGCTTGTGCACGTAAGGAGTGATGCCAGGAGAGGGATGGAGACACATAAAATAAAAGCAGCTGAAGCAGCCCTCCTTACGTGCAGGGGGTCCAGCCAACAGCTCAGGCATGGTGGCTTCGAGGGATGCTGCACGCAGCCAGAAGCAGGGTCATTACCAGGAGCACCTGGGAACCCAGGAGGAATAAGACCTGTGCTGCTCCTGCAACCCACAGTGTCCAGCAGCCTTGCCTGGGAGAGCTACTGCCAGAGAATGGGATGTTTGCAAGCCTTTTCTCTGTGGCCTTCCACCTACCACCTGTTCAGCTTCATAAAGGCCTTTTCCTTAGACTTTCACCTCCCCTAAGAGCCCAGGCCATGCTTTTGAGGGGCAAAGAGTCACCAGTGGCACTCAGGCTCCCTCACAGTCAGAGGGAATCACAGAATTACAGAATCGTTAGGTTTGGAAGAAACCTCTGGAGATCATCCAGGCTAACCCCCCACCAAGGCAGGGTCACAGGTTGTGCAGGAATGTGTCCAGGTAGGTTTTGAATGTCTCCAGAGAGGAGATCCATGATCTCTCTGGGCACCTTGTTCCAGGGCTCTGCAACCTCAAAGAAATTCTTCCTCATGTTGAGGTGGAACTTCTTGTGGTTTAGATTATGGCCACTGCTCCTCACCCTGTCACTGGGCACCACTGAAAAGAGTCTGACACCATCCTCTTGGCACCCCCTTTTGATATATTTATGTTTTGATGAGATCCCCTCCCAGTCTTCTCTTCTCTAGACTAAAGAGGCCCAGCTCCCTCTCCTCATGAGAGAGATGTTCCAGATCCCTAATCATTTTTATGGACCTTCACTGAACTCTCTCCAGCAGCTCCTTGTCTTTCTCATACTGAGGAGGCCAGAACTGAACACAGCACTCCAGATGTGGCCTCACCAGGGCCGAGTAGAGGGGCAGGATCACCTCCCTCAACCTGCTGGCCACACTCTTCCTGATGCACCCCAGGACATCACTGGCCCTCCTGGCAGCAGGGACACTGCTGGCTCATGGTCAGCTTATCCACCAAAACTCGCAGGTCCTTCTCTCTCCTCTCAGCAGAGCTGCTCTCCAGTAGGGCATCCCCCAACCTCTACTGGTACTTGGGGTTATTCCTCCACAGGTACAGTACCCTGGGAAAGGAGAGCAGTCATGTTTTTCCCCTTTGAAAATGCCCAGGTTCCAGGCAGGAGGACAGGCACTGAAATCCAAACGTTTCTGGGCACTTAGGCTGATATTAATCAAGGCTAATTTTTAGGATGCACCAAGCAGACACTCTCTGGGCTCTTGGACTCATCCCTGCTGCAAAAGGCAGGGGGCTCTGACGTTACTGACATTGTTTTGTTATGCATTAAACGCAGTCAGGACACATGAAAGCACCAAAATAGATAACCATATGTGTGGCGTTTGTGTAGCAATTGCACCATACCAATGCCTGGTGTAGTTCTGTGATGGACTGGATGTGCTTATCCTAAAACTCCTGGCAGCAGTTGCAGGTACTTTTAACTACTCAGATGCTCGCATGGTAGCACAGGCTACAGGACATAAAATAAAGAGAAAGGAAAAAGAAATAAGCTTTTCCTCTACTCCCACATGGCGCCAGTATTCAGTTCCCTGCTGTGGGGAGCAGTGGGGACCCAGCACATTGCAGAGAGCGGTTGCAGAGTTTCTTTGTCTCCAATGATTTTGACAGCAACTTCTGTTGCCTCTGCTCCCCAAAGGTGCTGGTTTTCTCACTGTGTGAACTGTACACTTTGGCAAGCCAGAGAAACTGATGCAGACACATTTTATATATCAAATATTTTTCTTTTTCTTTTTTTTTCTTTGTTTAACCACAGTTAATCCCTTTTGCCCTGGGTTATAGGACTTGTGTCCGGAAACAATAGGAGCCTAGCACCTTCCCATATGATCTCTTTCTTCGATTTAGCTGCTTGTAAAAACCTATCTTGGTCCCTTGAGTCCTAAAGAGTAATAAGTCTGTTGCCTCCACAATTGCCTACTCCATCTGGCACTCTCATTGGGATTCAGTCCACACATTCAGTTCAGGTGGGATCTTCAGAAAAATCAATAGCCAACATGTCTGGCAGCACTTTACTGCATGGTATCTGTGTCCTGCTTCCTGGCTGGGACTCTCAAAATACTGATCTTCTGTTGAATTGGGTTTTTTCCCAAGGTTTCCAGCCACCTCTCTGTTGCTCTGTGATTTTTTTTTTCCAGTTGACTGTAATCTATCTCTTATAATCTGTACAGAGATGGCCATTCTTCCTGCTGCTGCACTGCTTCCCTTCTAGCTGAGGCCCTGCAGTTTGCAGTGTTCAAATTACAGCCTTTGGCATTATCAAATAATGCTGCTACTTTGGAAAGCTGCAGGTGACTGCAACCTGACAGTGACACCCTCCGCTGCTGCCAGTGTGCTCCTGCCACAGCACAGTGGACTCTGATCCCAGTGAGGGAGCAGGGCTAAGCGGGATCTGTGCTCCAAGGTCACCTGGACAGTGGGGGAGATGGGAGGCATTGTTTTTCTGGGGTCGTGTATACTGAAGCAGTAAGCAGGGTGGTACTGTCACCCACAAACGCTAAGCCAGCTTTAAATTTGCTTGCTTGCGTAAGGGTAACAGCCTGCCTGAGGCAGCACGGAGCTGTAAAACAGCACAAGCTGTAAAACTGCTGAAGGACCTGGACCTGCTCCACACTGAGCTTTTGGATACTGCTGCTAGCTCGGCGTTGAGGGCTGATAATGTCGGGCTATGCGGCTGCAGCTAATGTAAGGAGCTGCTGTGCAGCTGTTCCCTTAGGGAAAGGAACAAAGCTCCATGCTGGACTGAAATGGCCCTTTTCACCCCATGCATGTGAATTTAGCCGTTCATACTTGGGGAAACATCACTGCTGTTTTTAGCGCAGGGAAGGTGAGGCACATGGAGATTATTGCCTGATTTTCAGCCACACTGGCCATCTCTACCTCTTGCTAATGGATATATAATGGAGCCTGGTCGGCACTGTTGAAGAAATCAAGCCTCAGCTGACTTACTTAAAGTCCTAGAGGCAGTACCCGGAGAAGTATTGACCCTATAAATGCTTAGACCCTTGCCAGTGCAACAGCTGGGAGACCACTTTTCCACTCTTCAAAAGCATCTTCCTTGAGCAAGCACTAATGAAGCTTTGCCAGTGTTGAAAATGGCCTGATTTTGTGTAATTATTCATTCTGCTGAGGCCAGCCCTGACTCAGTGCTTCTGAATGCTTTGGAGCATGTAGCCTGCAGAAAGCTGTTGGTCTGTGCAATAGAGAGTTAACGTCTTTGCTTTTGCAGAGCTCCAGCTTTGTAAGTAAGGAAGGCTGTTGATGACTCTGGGTTTCATTTTCCCCCACTATCACACTTGTTTCTCTTTAAGGAGCGAGAAGGGTGAGTACTGAGGTCCCCTGGAGAGATGGGGGCCCCTTATCTTCTACATTACTCTCTCTACAAAAAATGATAAGCAATTTCACTGTTGCAATTGTGCCAAACACTGACATAATTTCAGCCCTGAACATGCCACCAAATAGCAACAAGAATCACCACTTGTAACTTGTCCTTTTCCACTATTCAAAAGTCTAAAGGAAATTCTAGGCTGGCCACTGAATGACTGAGCAGTTTTCCAGGCCTGTGGAGAAAGTGTATGAGTTGGCTTTGGAGCACCTAAATTCTGTCATCTAACAGCAGGGACAACTTCACAGGGCTGCTCCTTCATATAAGAGAGGATGCCACTTAAATGCAGCATCCACGAAAATTCTTTAAAGATGTCTTGAAATTTTGAATGATCTATAATTTTAGGCATATTTACATTATATGTGGATATCAAAGAAAAGGAATAATTTAAAAAATAGCTTTATGTTGATTGCTTCCCAAATTATTGGAAGCTGACCGTAATGCTTTTTATTAAACATACAGTGCCCTTTATGTGGGCATTTCTTCTTTGGAAATTACACTTTGCCATAATTTAGAATAAAACAGTATGTTAGAATTAAAAAGATGTGTTTAAACACATGAAATTGATCTTAAGGGTCTAGCTCAACTCCTTGGCAGGTTGAAACTGTTAACGTATCATCCACAAATATTTGCCCTTTGTGCATTTAAATTCATGAAATAGCTGTTGTGTGTTGATAGCTTCATATTCAGGAAATTTTCTTCCATCTAATAACCAATTAAAACATCCATAGCTGATTTTTTGCTGATACTCCATCCCACGCTTCTGGGGAAGAATCAGGCACATTGTCTCTTTTAACTTTTTTTTTGATAATTAGACTGTCTTTTTGGTTCTGTTTGAAATCAAGGTCCATGGTGAAGAAGTACCATTGCTCTATAGCACTGTAGAGAACTCCAGTTTAGCAGGTTTAGAATAGAAAAGATTTGTTCTGAGGACCACTGCCAAAAAAAATCTATGAGTAAAAGGAAAAGCACAGTATGACTATTCCATTTCCTATAAAGATAAAAAGAAAATCTTCAAATGACCTGAATATCAAAATGCAGCTTGTCTGGATATATTACAGGGGAAAAAAATCAGCAAGAATACGATATAAAACTTTGAATTGCATTTTTCACCTCATCTATCCTGTGATTAATGTTAAAGGAAAAATACATGAAGGATAAAGGAAAAAAAAACTTTTATTATTTTAATACTTTATGTCTTAGTCAAACTCTAAATATTCTCAACTATTGAAAATCCAAGGCACTCTGTGTCTAGCAAATAAGTCACTGGGGAAAAGTTCTGCTTGAAGAGGTGTGTTATTCTACAGATTTTTAGGTGGATTTCATGTTAGCATTAACTAAAATATCACCAGAACCCGAAATCACCAGCACAGTTTCCTGTCATACCATTCTCCTGTGTCCTGGTCCATGCCACGTAGCCCATTTTACATTAATCAGCCTTCCCAAGCTCTGATTCATAAAACTGTTATGAACTGCAAGCATTTGCAACATGTGACATTTAGCGAGAAGAAATTATCTGGGATGAAGGAATTTGAGGCATTTTTTTTTTTTCAAATAAATATCTATATATTTTCCTTATGGACGCTGGGCTTAATGAATCTGATCTTATTTCATCTCAGGAACAAAGATGTTTCAGGCTGGTTAATGGAGAAACTTGGCTCAGGCCATAGACTCTGTATGAGAATTTGATGATTATTAAACCATACTGAGAGGAAATACTGCTTTAGGTCCCATGAATGCTGCAGAGCAGATGGACAAGGACATAAATGAATAACTTTCCCTTTACTGTTTCTGAAAATTAGAGTCTCACACCTGCTTTTGTGGTAGTTTTCTTGTATGGGTAAGACAAAATAAATCAGAAAAAC
This sequence comes from Mystacornis crossleyi, assembly GCA_013400655.1. NCBI lineage: Eukaryota > Metazoa > Chordata > Aves > Passeriformes > Timaliidae > Mystacornis > Mystacornis crossleyi. Next base: position 40,032 of record VYZQ01022213.1, read on the forward strand.
ATTTCCAAATGTAATTGTAGCACCAGGGCACTGAAATGCCAGTGGAAGTTAAAGGGAGTGAGCAAGCAAGTTTGGACCTCTGAGCTGTAATGTCTGTGTCTCAGTGTCTGCCTCCACTCCTGAGGAGGTTATAAATCTTACAAACTTTGAAAATATTTTTTCTTTTTAATTGAGCAAACAACTTTCAGAAGGAGTTAACTGACCAGCAGAAATGTCTGGAAATTCAAGATTTCCATTTTGTGTGACAATGCGACATGTTAAAAAAGATTTCACTCTCACTGAAAGGAAAAATCTCTCATGAAACTTCTGGCAACATTTTCTTTTCAGGAATGTCAAGATAATTTCTTCTGACTTCTAAAAAATGAAACAGAGCAGCCAGCTACCCCAACACGACTTCCTCCATACAGGTTGTCATGGAGCCTAAGTGATCCGAACGATTTGGATTCCAGGGGGAATTACCTCCTTCTCGATCTAAAATGAATTGAAACAGATCTGAGATAGTTGTCCTTGTCAAAGGTATTTATGTGTATTTACATTGTTTATCAGGTCTGTTAGACAACAAAACCAAAATCCATTTTTTAACTTGCAGGTCTCCAGACAACATCTCCACTCCGACTGACAGATTGTCTCTGCTTGCTCCTACATTGCTTAAATTGTTCTCTAGAGACAAAAAACTCTTTGCTAAAAGTGCTTATCGGGGGACTGCAGAACTGCATTAAAACATAGGAAAGAGCCAGCCAGACTGCAATAGCTGACTCCCTGATATCTGCTCCAAAAGCTTTATAAAGTTTATGGGTGCCTTTTGACCTCACCAGATCTCTCTCCACAACCCTTGCTATGTGGCCCCACACACACCAAACCCACCTGTGCTGTTTGAGCCAGAGCCTGGCCCACGCTGAAAAGAGCCATGTTCTTCTGCCTTGAGGGCAAAAACTTGGTCATGGAGACCACTGTTGCCTCTGTCTTCTTTGCAGCAACAAGATGTTGCTGACTTGTGCTCAGTTATGATCTGTCAGAAGCACAAGATCTTTCCCAGAGAACCCATCCATCCTTTACCTGTCCAGGGGGTTAGTCCTGGCCAGGTGTAACATGCAGGAAGGAATCCAAAGTGAACAACATCCTGTCTCTTTGTCAGATCATTTCTCCAATTTGCTCTTTCTGTCCTGCAGCTTTTCCCACACTGAAATATTCAATATACAACATCCAGATCATTAAAGAATATGCAAATATTGCTAAGCTCAGGATAGACTCTTAAAGAATACCATTTTCACAATAAGTTCATGGTTAACTATTATCTGATGGCACTGTTCCACCCTTTTTTACATTTACTCAATAATTTCATCTAGACCATGTCCCTCTGTCCTTCAGTTATGTGGCAGTGTCAAAAATCTTGCGAAATGACAGTACACCAGCATTTATTAGTTCTCTTCTATCTATCCATGAGGTCTGTTACATTGTCAGAGAGGGAAATGAAATTGATTCAGTCCTTTCTGGAGAAATCCATCTTGCTGTTACTTGCACTGTTAACTTCTAGGTTCTTATGGATTATTTTATTTGTTCTGGTCCTGTTCTGAGAATTCAATCCAGTGTGAGGCAGATATGATTCCAGCTTTGCTCTTTTAGAGACAGGACTGTTTCTTAGCTTTCTCCCTCCTCTTGAGCCTCACCCGAATTCTACAAGGTTTTTCATCATATTTGCAACTAGTAACACTCTGAGAGCACTTTAGCAAGGTACTTTAGAGTACAGGTATGGCTGATCTGAAAGGCTCTAATTTACGTAAGCACTCGCTTGCTTTTCCTTTCCATACTCTAGCAGGAGATCTTACCTACTGTCTGCTGTACTGTATTTAAGCCACCCAATTAAGTAATTATTTTCAATAAGAGCTGAAGTAAAAGAGCTTCTGGCCTTCGGGAGATCACCCTCCAACAGCTATCCTTCAGTACTGTCTTGATTTTCCTCTTACAGAGTGACTCCTCATGCTCATTTTGTGCCCTTGCCTTTCTGATTTTGTTTTTCATTGTCACATTACTTATTTCTGGCTTTAGCAGTCTAGCTTGATTTCTACTGCTTGTGTGTATCTCAGTGTTTGAAGTCAAGAAAGAGCTTGTGGTATAACCAGTTTGGTTTATTACCATTGCTTCTTCTTCAACTGCTTTGGAATAGTTTATGCATCTACCTGAAATATTTGTTTCTCATAAAAACAAAGAAGTCAGTTTTCCTTAACCCTTTTTTTACATAAGAACTTACTTGCCTGTTCTCTGAATATACTGAGATACGTGTCCTTGAAGTCCCCTTTCTGGTCCTTCATGAACATCTGCATCCTTTTCTTCTAATATTCCAATCGTGAGTTATCATTGAATTTTAGAATGTTTTGGGTTGG
>VYZQ01022219.1:16819-29625 GCA_013400655.1 Mystacornis crossleyi
ATTTTATTATACTTGGGATATATCTCAAACCATGACATTCTTCTGATTTCTTTATCCCACTCTTCTGTGTACCGAAGAATGCATCTTGCAGTGCTGTAGAAAATTTACGTAACTCTGCTCCCCAAACACAATTTTTCTTGAAACATAGTATGTGTAAATATATATAGATAGTATGTAACTCTGTGTCTCACTTAAATTTTTCTCATGTCCTCTCTGGAATCTAGTTGTATTAATGGCTGCCTGTGTTCTTAATCAGTAGAATAAGCAGAAGATCTCTTATGTTATTGCTCATTTAGCATGCTGTTCTAGATTACTAAATATGTTCATCTGAAACTTAAGCCCTGTATTTTTTTTCCGTTGTGTGCCCAATTGAACATTGCTGTGTTATATTGGAGATACTAATCTGTAGTAAAATCACTGTAATTATGAAAATGTTCTTAATTTCATTGCACTAAGCATCTATTGCTGCACAGGTGCACACTGTAAGAAAATCTAAATTGAAGTAATTTCATTTGTGCTCACAAAGCTGAGAAAGATTTATACTCTTTCTATAAATTAAGGATAATTTTAGGCATTTTAAATTCTAGGAAAAATACGGTCTATAGAAAACTACTTAATTGACCTTTAAAAGTACAATGCAGCCTTTAATATGGAAGTACTATGGTTTGTGAGGAAGCCCAAGGCTAATATTTTGGCAGTCAGCTTAATCTTTACCCTAGCAAAACTAAGACAACTGTAAAACTTACATCAATTACTGGTTGTACAACAAGCTGTTTTTCCAAGCGTGTGATTGTCTCGTTTAAACTGACATGTTTATCTCAAAACAGGTTTTTGGTGAGTAAAAATGTTCTTGAAATTAATACTTTGAGCGCCCAGTTTGGAAATGCCTGGATAAATCTAACTGCCTTGCAGACAGTGAGAGTGCTCTTGATTTGGGGGAGGGCAGGTTTTCTCCTTACCCTCTGTCTTGGCTGAAGGGATCCTCCAGATCCTGAAACACAATCACCTGCCATTCTAAGCAGCTGTTACATCTGAAGCTATTGAGAAGTTGCTGTTACTTGATCACATTCACATCTTCCCGTGGCTTCACTGTTCTGATTGTTGAAACCCTCCTCTGTTTCTTTGGCTATCAGTATTCACTTCCAGATTAAAGCTGCCAATCTGGAATCTATTTTTGGCTCTTCTCCCTGGTTGTTTTTCCCTTTTCCATAGACCTTTATGGACAACAGTAATCATCGTGGTTCTGTCTTATTGGATGAAACCGTTTAGAAATAGTCAGTTAATACTGATGAGCAGTCACTCTTAATCATCGGCTACAAACTCCCTTTCCCAGGCAGTGGATGACTGACCAACAACCTGTCTGGAAGTGACTTGGGGATGCATGGGGAGAGAATGAAGCTGATGATTTTATCCTAGGCTAAGATTTCATTTTTTACCTGTAGTTTTCAGTGGTTTTTAAGTCTCTTCACACTATAGCGCCTATGGCTTTCTATTTTTGCTCTCTATAGCCACCTGTCTTTCGTGCTGCTGGCACCACAGCTCTGCCACAGGGCCTTGGTTCTCCCCTGTACCTCTGGCCACACTTGGCTGCGGATGGTGCCTTTGGAGTGTCCCAGTGGCTGCCTGGTTTGCAGGTAGGCAGGAGCAGGTGACTTAATGACTGCTGTCTCTGTTGTTTATGACTCGGAACAGGACCAGCCAAATGCTTTGTTTTATCCAGAGAGTGCAGGAGGCTGATGAAGTGGCTTAGTGGAACACATCCAACTCAAGAGTTATGTGTCACACAAGGCTGGTACAACTCACGGACTTCACACAATCCTCTGAATGTAGTTCGCTCTCAGATTGCAAGTTTCTCTCTGCTGGGAATTGCCTGACTAATGGCAGCCAGGAGTTTGCTGTGCACCACTGGGGCTGGAACCCCAAGCACAGCTATTGCAAAACCTGGTGTACACGCCCTTCTAGTTGGAAACCTTTTTGCTCAGTAGATTTGTTATCCCTTAAGCTATCCACATAAACATTATGTGAACAATTTGAATAGGAGTAATCTTAAAGTACTGTTATGTCTCATGGATGCCATCTCTCCTTGTATTGTGACTATGGGTACGTGTCTTTTAAATCTTGGTATGATCAGAAGGGAACTAATTGTATTCAGAAGTCTTACTGATAGCTGTAAGAGCACTTGAAGCTGTTTGTCCCACTCTTACTCTAGATAACATGTACCAAGACTGGAAGTATCAATAAATATTTGATTACACTGCAGGATATCACCCTCATAAGACTTTTGTTTTGGTGTTGCAACTTTGAAAACTCCTGCCTGCAGTTTTGAAAAAGGAGTTTCAGTGGATGGATTGAAAGAAGGCTACAGCTGAAAGATCAATGTTTCCTGCTACTGCTTGGTAATATCTTAAACTTGTCTGTCTCAGATTAGATTAGATTTATGTTTAGCTACTTTCCTCAACAATGTTTGGATTTCAGAAGTTATATTTACTTATTGGATTATTTTTTTCTTGGTGGCTATTCCAAAGTGGACTTTGTGCAGTGTTATTCCTTTTGGAGATTATTAATCATGTTTGGTTATTTGAAAGTGGCTATTCTCAATGTTCTTGGAAGCACTGCATATAAAACAAATCTAAATTTTAACTAATAATGTTTATTTTACTTTGGGTAGTGGGGAACATCCCAGTAAGATATTTGGAAAAGTATATTTATATCTGTTGGACCATTAAATAAAAAAAAAAACAAACAGGTGAACAGGTAAAAGCAGCTGAATGAAAACCTAAAGGTATCTGATAACTGTATTTTTCTATCTCTGTGTGTATAAATACATATTGTGCTCCTTAGTTTCAAAGAGTGCAATCAAAGCTAAACAATAACTGTCAGTGTTATTTCCAGACAGTTTTGGAGAAAACAGTCTAAACAGTCTGAGGACAGCTGGGGTTGCTTTAGTGGGAAGAGTAAGAGAGGTACTTGATGACCTCAGAAATTTTCAGCGGTCAGAAGATAAAAGCATATTTTGGATCTACGAGGGACTTCTAGCTGTTACAATATGACTTATTACTTGTTTAGTAATATTTACTACTAAAATTTTATGTCTTGCGCCTAGGAAACTTTAAAGGCAATTTTTATATATCATTGCAACTGGAATGGAAATACACACTTTTCCAAGTCCTAGACTTGGTTTGGTTTTTAGTATGTCTCCTTGTAATATGACCTATATATGTTGTTGTAGGGCAATGCAGTGGTATACAGCCAGGTTAAAATAGATAAATCTGTCTCAGAACTGGTTATATAGAAGACCTTAAATATAATTCTTGGGTCTGTGCAGGACATCCCTGTATGGAAGCAAACCTGCTCTCCATTGATCCTCCACTGCACCTTCAGGCCATGCTGTGGCTGTGCAATGCTCTACTTTTTCTCACCCATATTTCTCTCTTTGAACTTGCTCAAATGTGTTGCACTCAGAGGCTATTGCTAAGTTTGGGGCTGCCCCTTAGTCCTTTGTCAAGACTTTGTCTTGTTATTCTGTTACTGTGGCTTTGCCTTCATTTATATTCTTTTGTGAAGGATGCCCTGGTTCATCCTGATGCTCACATACAGTGGTATTCTGCAGAACCTTCGTGTGTACTTCTGCTAAACTAATTTCCTTTTGGGGTCATTGATCTCTTTAATGAAAGTGTAAGCATTTTTATGAGCTAAAACCTCATTACACTGTACAGAGGCTGTACTCTAAACCTATCTATTCAGTTACTGTACATTTTAATAAAACTTTATTAGATTACTCTTCTGATGAAAGACGGCAGGAAATATTTCATTCATTAGAAAATTTGAGGTGCTGGGAAACTTAATGTTGCATTCTTGTTTTCTGATTAATTATGGGTTTTGTCATACCTTGTTAATGGGTCTTCCGTGAAAGGAGTTCATATAAATTATCCCATAGAAGATAACTGCATTCATGTCAAGATTATCTTTACACATTCCAACCATGTGGCTTGTTTTCAATGAATAATAATTTTTTCAGTCTTGATTTATTAAGTTTTTCCTGTTGTAAATGGGTATGATACTCATTTTATGAGGAGGTGTTTTATCTAAATTCTGCTACAGCAGCAGGTGCAAATCTACTGCAAATGTAAATCTACTGGAATGCGTTTTCTTCCTTCTTTTACTGAAAAGGCTTCATTTTTTTCTAAAGTGGTTTCCTATGCTACATGAGGTACAGTAATCTGTACAGTTATTAAGTTGTCTGAATAGGATGAAATGAAATTCCATTTCCCAGGAATAAAAGCATTTTTATGTAATTTAATTTTGTAAAATCCTGGGTAGCATCTGGAGGGAGGAGAATGCTGGGGAATTACGAACTCGGGGGATTTGTTCAATATGTTGAATCTATTCCAGCATGTTATTTTTCTTCAATGACCACTGTACATGTTTTTTGGCTGCTACTAAGAGCAGAGGAGATGCTTAACTTAAAGCTACAAGGGGTTTGTGTAGATATAAGCCACTTTTCCCTCTTTTTTTATATTGTAGCCACACCTCATTAGTGTCCTGGCTTAAGTAGGAGGATAAAAATCAGTTGCATTTTCTTTCCCTGTTGCCACTACTCTGAAGGCTGTAATAAAGAGACTTTTTTCCTTTTTTTTTTTTTTTAACATCTTATTTTATCTGTGCCTGAATTATTCCTATGTTCCTAACTTTGGTGTGGGGTTTTTTTTTGGGAGGGGGAGGGGGGGTTATGTGTCTGTTTTCTGGTTCTGGTAGTTTTTCACTTTTTTTTTTTAAACCAGGAAAATAAATGAAACAAACCAAAACCAAACTGTTTTTAATCTAACTGGATAATCAGCATAAAACCCCTTGCATATTGTTCATCTTAAAGAGAGAAATTGAAAGTTGGTGACAAGGTTCCTTTCACTAACATAAATTTGTTTATTTGAAAATAATTTGCACCAAACCCTAGGCATAAGCAAGCTCCAAATGTGAATGTTTTTGAGCTGGTACTCCTAATTTTATCTTTTAATGATTATTCTTCCCCTGTTGCTTAACCAGTGCTGAACCCAAAAGCTGCTTCCTTTGCCACCTGTCAGTCAGGTTGTCAGTCGGAGCATACCAGGCTTTTTGGCTTTCTTCTTCATTTTACATCTCCATTCAAGCACCCCGAACTCTATGGCCATAACAGAAAAGGTCTTGGCTCTGTGACCTGTGCTTTGCTGTAGAAATTGGTTGGACTTGTATTCTCCAGCTCTTCTTGGGAGACACTTGGGTTTCTTTGAATAGCAGTGTCCAGTGATGTCTGTGTTCTTGGGGTCGGTGTGGCTGGTTGGCCATGGGCAGCAGCCTGACCCCCAGCCAGCTGCTTCTCACACCTTCTGCCCTCCGTCCCTGCTGTGTTTCACCACTCTGGATGTGGCTTCCAGCAATAGCCTTGTTTATGTATGAGCTAGGAAATACTTTGTAATGAATAGGCATGATCGTGATGGAATAAATATCCTGTTGTAAACTTTCACCACACGCATCTGATTAAAGGAGAGATCCTTTGGTGTCTTCAGTGCTGACAAATACTGTCTGCTTTCCAATGCCTCAAATTGTGTCAGAAAGTTTATTTTCCAGCTGATTTTAGTGTCACCTCCAAGCCCCACACCTGGGCAGGGCTCACCTGGGCAGGGCTCACTGTGCTATCCTCCACTTGAACATCAACGTTGTCCCAGCAACAGCTCCTTCCTTGTTGCTGTTGGTATCTCACTGCTCTGAAAGCCCCACAGCTGAACAACGGGGGTGGGCAGGGTGGGACATGGCTCCCCTCCCAGCACTGGGGGTGCTGCATGGGGGCTCCAGGGCTTGGGAGAAACCGAGGCAAACGATTGCTAGCAGAAAAAGGAGTTGAAAGGAGATGAGAAATCTACAGGAAAGGTTGGTTTTCTGCCTTTTGGTGGGAGCGCCTCAGCCCTGCATGGCAGTAAATAGTCATAACATGAGGGAAAGTAGTATTTATTTCAAAATATCATGGAAAAAAATGGAATAACACTCTGTATGGCTGCAAGGCTGATGTTCAGCTTTTATATCCTGACCAAGAGTGTTTGAATTGCTTTTTCACACAGAGTCATTTTTATCCTAAAGTTTTAAAATTTTAGTTATGTATAGATGTCACCACCAACCAGGTGCTGTGAATTACATCCCTTGGATTTCGTTATCTTTTTGCTTTACAGTAGGAGGGTTTTAAATCCTGCAGGATATGAGAGGCAGTGGTAGGACAAGCTTTCCAATTCTTCTGAGCGCTCTTAGTTCCTGAGACTTCCTGGTCCCCATTCTGGTTAGTTTTGGGTTTAGTATTTAATCTTTTAAAAGCCTTTGGGAGCCACCAGCTTGAATAGTAGCAACTATGTATGAAATATATGCCAAAGCACTAATCTGTATTAGGTGCTGTTGAATTGTTTGAATTATGTACTTCTAAAATAAATGTCTGTTTAGAGTGACCTACTTCTGACACACTGACGTAAGGAACACCTTTCTTTCCAGTAAGCAGGTCCCTTTGAGGTGTTTTTAATCAGAGGAATAAATAGTTTATGAATGTAGAGCATATGGGATTTGATCTGGTTCAGATTCCAGGATAAAGACTTCTCATGCCTTCCAGGAAGTGATTTACTTTTCACCTCCCCAAAAGACTCCAGGCTTTGGCTCCTGACAGACGTTCTGTCATAGGTAAGGGAGAGCCATTGATGCACATACCCTAGGAGTTGTACTGAATCATGAACCAGTGATAATTTGTCATACACCTGTCCAAAGGATGTGATGGGACATCCAAGGATGGGGCTGCTGCTTTTGCACCCTTTGGTGATGAGAATCCTGTGGAGGGATGGATTTGTTGGTTTGGTTTTTTTTCTGTTGGGGAGAGTTACATTTCCAAACACTGCAAATGCTTGACAATTAGTGTCTAATCAGCAAAATCCAAGATCTGCAGTTTTGGATCTCTTCTAGACTCATTCTGCTACCCAGTCCAAAAGCTTACTGGGATGCCTGTGGAGGGATGCTATTGCAGGGAGTAGCCGAGACATAGTCCTTGAACCTGTTTTCACTTGTCAATAGCTTTTAATACTGTTCAATATTCTGTATGAATGAGAATAAGCTTGTGAAGTCTTCCTGGGTAGATGGGTTGATGGATCAATACTGACCTTTGCCATTACAACTGCAATTAACACTGAGTATGAACTGTAATAGGAGTAGCAGTTTCGGCACAAATGGAGATGGGAGAGAGGGTTTGCAGGGGGATGTGTTACTGTAAGAGTATTTTAGGCCGTTTTTGCTATCTCTGAAAATGTCACAGAATTGAGAATAAAGATGTATGGAGAATCGTTTGAGGATGTGGATAATTTTAAATCAAATCTGTTATGTGTGGTTTGTTTCATTCTCGGCTTTTTTCCTTGACAGTGCAAAACCTCTTAGGAGTAAGTTTAAGCATCTTCATTAAAAACCAGCTACAAATTCAGCTGATATGTTTGTACTCATTTCTCTCACTGCACTTGGTGTGTGGTTTGGATGAAGAAATGATATTTATCTCAAGGAGATCTCACAAGCAGTGGGCCGACAGGGTTAGCAGCACAGTGCTGTCTGTGGCCATGGCAGAGAAGACAGATGTTTTCAAGATCATGCCTGTGCTATCTATTGTTTTGGTGGTGTTTTTTGGGTTTTTTTAGGAGTTGGGGACAGCAGTATATATGTGAGGGGAAAAGGATCATTTTCACACACTTTGTATCGGCTTAGCTTGAAAATGAGAACCAAAAACCAGAGAAAAGAGAAAAAGGGCTGTATGGGTGGAAAAGATCAAGGATAGTCAATCCACTTCAGAGTACTTTCTCTCTCTTTTCAAAAAATAAAATAAAAGGCTTTTCCGCTGTGTACCAAATTCCAGTGTACTCTGCATTCAAGTGAGAAGCTATGTTTGTGGGTGGCTTTAACCCTAGTCCTTTTAACCTGCTTTCCTAATGGACATTTTTTATCATGGAATACAGAATTGTGAGGGGGTCTACTTTAAGAAACAAGTGGAGACACCAAATAGTTGAAGTCTCCTGTAATTTTGGCCAACTTTTTTTATAAACTCAGGAAGGCTATGTTTACAAGTAAAGAAATAGAAAAAGAAATTGAGTCCCATACTGTGTCCTGTAAAAGTATGAATGGTTGAAAGGGTAAAGTGAAATGGGAAAATGAAAGTGAAAAACTTCAAAGGAAATGTAAAAGTAGCCAGGAGACATTAAGTGACTGGATGGAGAACAGCACAATTTCATCCTTGAATACTGCTGGATTTTTCTGCCCTAACTAAATTAGTTTTTTAACACTGCAAAGAGTTAAAAGCCCTCTCAAAGCTGTGCTCTACTTGTGATGGGAGAACAGCTGCCAGCACTGCAATTATAAGATTTTCATGTATCCACAGATATTTGTGTGCGTGGAAATAAAGTGTAGAAAACATATTTTCCAGGTTGGACTACATGGTATTCCCTTCTCCAGTAAAAAATTCCGTTTTGATCATGAATGGGAATGAGTGGGACGCTGCAGGTACCTGTCTGGTCTCTGGCACTCCTGCCAGCTGCGTGGCCAATACTCTGCTGCAGGGCAGTGAGAAGAGAGTCAAAAGTGCCAGGGGAGATTGATCGTCCTGGATGGGTTCAAGTGCAGGATGCTCTCCAATGTATCTGGGAGAAAAAAGTGGTATTGATCTGTTCTGTGGGAATGTTAAACTTGCACTGAACAGAAAAATCTCACTAAAACTCCCCAAGATGCCCCTTGCTGCTATTGTTGGCTTTTAAAAAAAGTTTTTCTTAAAATCAGTTTTCCTTAGATTAAACTGCCTCAAGTGTAGTAGGATCAATGCAGCTCTCTGGAGACTGATTTTGGTATATAAAAATAATTGTAATACAGAAAATAAAACCTATTTGGCATGTTAGCTAGTGAAAAGCAGGGCAGAATCTTTTATTTGTTCTGGAGCACTGAAAACCTGTAGTTCCAGTGCTTTGGGTGATTTTTCTCCCCATCCTGTGCTAGAGCCTATTCTCAGTGTGAAAATCCTGCCAATCAAATATGATGTAATATATATATTTGGGGTTTTTAAAAATTTTTTTTCAGACAAACCAACTAATGTGTTTGAAAGTAAATGCAGTTGAATGTGACTGTAACCTTTATCACATGCGAGCTCTATATAAAATCTAGTGGACCAGATCCTTTCTTTTATGTTCTCTTGAATGATTATAGAAGTTATTATTCTATAGTGGTATACTTTATGATATTTTTATATTGCTGCAGTAAACTTTAAAAAAATTACAATAGTTAGTCTCCTTCCATTTTTGGATTCCATATACAGATTACTTGTCTCAGATTTTTGAGTGTCTTAGATGTTGGTTAATTGTTTGGTTCTAAATTGTTTCTGGAAATGAAAGTTCATTTCATTGCTAATATATTACACAAGTAATACCTTGGGGTTGCACTGTTTATTAGCTGAAGAATTCCAAGAACTTTGGAAATGGGTTCTTTATTATGTATCTGTAGAATCATGAGGGAGCTGTGTTCAATTCAGGGCCTGTAGTACAGTCATGTTTACAGCCAAGCCTGCATATAGAAGAGTGGTCAGAAAGGAGAGCCTGTCCCCTCTGCACTTCATTTATGGGGGTGAAACTCCTTCTGGGCAGGAGTTGACTGAAAGTTCAGCAGTGAAAGGCAGGGCCAAGCCACTTGCATCGATTCAATTTACCTTTTTGTTCCTCCCTTTGCCTGGTATGCAAATGTACCTATACAAATGCAGTCTGCTTCTGTTTCTCCTCCCGAGTTAAAGAGAGCATTGCTGGTAATTCAGCATGCAGAAAAAGGGCTGTTTGATTCCAGAGACACTACAGCTGCAGAGGACCTGGTCTCTTGTGATTCATCACTTCTGAGAAAAAAGATATGGACAGATCAAGGTTTACTTGTTTGATCTAGTTCCACTTTTTTTCTGTGAACGCAGCAATCTTCCAGCAGTGTAATCCCTTAGACCATCATTTTTACTTGACAGCAGCTAATTGCTCACATTTTTGTCAACTTTTCGACCTTTAAATGGTGCCACTTTTGACAGCAATGAAAATGGTGACTGCTTTTGGAGAAAGGAAGAAGAAACAAGGCATGCATTTCCACATTAATTAGGATTTGTAGTGCATTAATGACAATCATGTTGTCAGAAAACTTCAGACACTTGAAGCGCTGTCATGACGGGCAGTTGTTATTTCTTGTCATCTTCCTTTCTTTTTCCTATCTGTAATAGTGACGAGTGTCCCCAAGGGTAATGTGGCTTGGTGCACAGTGTTTTCAACAGAATACTGCTTCTGACATGAGGGGAAAATCATTGTGTAAGGTACTGCCAGGCTGCCTGTGGAGAGAAACCAGTGGGGAAAGGAGGTGCTGTGACAATCCCCATGTTATGTGGGTAATGCCTGACTTGCTAGATGATCTGGACAAGCAATTTCTGAATCCAGGAGACTTCCACAAAACTGGGGTACTAGATTTCTTCTGAGAGACTTGAGCACACAGTTCTGACCTGTGCTGTATGTCTGGCTTCATCTCAGCATGACAGCTCATGGAGTTGAGATGTGGGTTTGATATCCTGCCCCATCCCAAACAAGGAAGCAGGCTGGAGCTGATGGCTGTCAAGAGAACTCTTTGTTTTTGCTGTTTCACAGACCTCCTCAAGTGCTGGGGCTCCATTTCTGTTGTCTGGGTGACTACATGGGTGGAAAAGCTGCAGGGAAGAAAAATGGTGAGGGTCTAGCTGCCACTGGAATAATATACAGAGCTTGTAGTTAACTCTGTGGTGCTGTCACTTCTGATCTAGAGCCTCTGGGAAAAGATGTGAAGCATGTTAATCACATGGTTTCCCTTACTTAGTGGAATGCCTGTCTATAACTTTAGATTTAAACATATGCAGACACCTTTCATGTCTGCCTTTTCTGGTTCATGGATTGAGGCCCCAGCACCTAGTAAACTGCTTTCACAGGCTTCTCTCTACTATACTTGCACAGAGGACTGTACAAGTTCTGTACTGTTCTTCTGAGAACAGCGAGACTTAGAAAGCAGAAGATTACTGAAGAAAAATTAAATCCACGGGAAAGTTTAAGTGCGTATTTCAGGATATCGAAAGATTAACTTCACTCTAAGACTTTTATAGCAGGTTATTAAAAAACAGAATATAAGAATAAGTGTTAACCCTATTTTTGGTTGGGATTTTTTATCAAAGATTCTCTTCTGACCTGTTCTAAAATCGGTTTTCACTATACCTCTTATATTGTCTTTTAGTATTTGGCTGTGGTTCACCTCACATGAAGCAGACTTGTGATTCTTAGGAGAGGTCTTTACTCTCCTTATCCTACGTATTTGTTTATTTCAGAAGTTATTAGTAGCTGAACTATTTATTTTCAAGTAGGTGCATTGAGTCACTGAGGTCTGATATTCTATTCATAAAACTGTGTTCTAGATGTATAACCTTGTCTCAGTGAGCACATGACTTCTGAACTGCTCAAAAAATGGTTTACTTAAGATTTGATTCACTCTGTTTTGCCTGACTTAAGTATATCAATACTTATATTTGTAGACCTTTGAATGGTCAATATACAGTGATAAACTTACAGAGAAGTAATGAAATGACAGAGTTAGTGTTACAAACATTCAGCCTTCATAACAGCAAAAATAAGATCCTTCTGGGAGAGAGGGGTCAGATGCTGCTGCTTCAGGCTTCTGGTACAAGTGATATGGGTTCTTCTGGCGAAGCTCTGAGTTTTTCTTGTCTGTCTTTTATCAAAAGCAAAACCCCGATCCTTCTGTTGGAGATAAATGTGCCCTTTCCACCTTTCAGAGACATGGAAAATACTAAAATATCCTATATTTGACCTTGAGATTTGCAGGGTTTTTGTGTTTAAATATCTAAAATATTTTCAAGTCAAAAATGCCTACATGAAAGATCCCAAATAAAAAGTGTCTGTATTTCATTGGTTTGTTATAAATCCTCAAAATGACTTCTTTAGTTACAAACCAGGAATGCTTTTAGAGTGCTGTACACATTCATAATATTTCTCCTAGTAAAATAATGACTTTAATTGAAGCATGAAATGTTAATTAAATGTTAAATGTTTTCTTTTTCATTGTGTTCTGCAACTTCTGAGAAGCACCCTGGAGCAGGATGCCTTATTCTGTAACCCAGTTGACTAAGGTCTCACAAAGGCACTGTTTCCTAGCTCTGGGCTGTGCACATTAGAATTTAGGTGTGTACTGGGTTTGCACGGCCTGCCAGCTCCCAGACAGAACTACTGGGGCCCAAGGCAGAGCCTATCATTGTGGTAAAAACACCTCTGTGATAACAATTAAGAAAGCAGCCAGCAGGGCAGGGTGGAAATAGAGAACTTGAGAGTGAAGTTAAGCTCTTGAAGAAAGGAGGAATGAGCAAAAGGCATGATAAGGTTTGTGTTTTATTTCTCATTATCCTACTCTGATCTGATTGGTAGTAAATTGAATTAATTTCCCCAAGCTGAGTCTGCTTTGCCCAAGGGAGTAATTGGTGAGTGATCTCTCCCTTCCTTTACCTTGACCTAAGAGCCTTTTGCTTTATTTTCTTCCTTGTCCATCTGAGGAGGGAAGTGATAGAGTGGCTTTGGTGTGCATGTGGAATCCAGTAAGGGTCAACCCACCACAGCCAGCAAGGGGGACATGGAGAACTCAGCCTTGAAGAGATGACATTGAAATTTTATTTGTTAGTGTGTTTCAGTAGGCCAGTCTAAGTACTTGTACAATCTGAATAGGATCAACCAGTT
>VYZQ01022219.1:39794-52847 GCA_013400655.1 Mystacornis crossleyi
TTTTTAATGAGCTGCACTAATTGGACGTAACTGTGCTCAGATCTGGAAACTTAAAAGTTTATCTCTAATTTACTGCATATTTCCCAATGGCAGAGAATTGTACCAGTGCTATACAAATTATGTTGCTATAATTAACACAGGAGTGTACCAGTGTGTTTAAACACACTGGAAGGACCACTTTACAGAACATACCCCAACTAGTGCTCTTCCTTAAAAATGAATGTTAAGTGAACCAAGACAATAAATCAGCAAGCGGTCCTCAGAGCAGTAATGACACTGGTAGTTTTCAGCTGTATGGAATATGAACCAGCAGCCTGCAGGTAAATATCTCTGGGTAGGCCCCCCACCAATCACCTGGGCTAAACAGGTTGCCAATACCCACTTGGCACAAATGTGTTTTTCAAGCAGAGGATCTATAGCATTTTTTCTTATTCATGTAGCTCCCATTAATGTCAAAGGGAACTATGTGTTTGTGAAAGGCAAATGGATCCCCTGAGGGTGTCAAGTATTGTAAGGTAATGTTCTTCTGTTACATTTTATGCACTGCTTATTTTTATGAGTTGTTGTAATTGTTTAGGGTGTATGATTGCTCTAGGGCCTGCTGTCAGGTGTGGAATCACTGCATAAAAAGGGCTCATGAATGAAATACTGAGAATTCAGAAAAGAAGCCTCATTTTTTAAAGTCAGTAAAGCAAATACATAATATTTGGAATAGAAACTCACATAAGGAATTGCAGAAACTGATAACTGCGTGAGGACTGTGAAAATGCACGGTCCTAACTGACCAATTAGTGCCTACAGTTACTGACATTTCAGTTATTCGTTAAGGTCTGTATCAAAACTCACTGGTCTGCTTGTAAAGGTGGCAATGATTAAATACACCAAACCTGAGAGACCTGATTAGTGGTCATATTTCTAATTTGTAAATTGAATATGTTTAAAATGTAAACTGCTTCTTTATCCTCATGTTTGAGGAAACCTTTTGACATGATTTTGAAAGTGCTGTGTTACCGAGCTAACAAAATTGTCCCAAGTAATTGTGAAACTTTTTTTTTGGTTTATACAATCCGTCAGTGAAAACTTGGTATTTCTTGACAATAATCAAATTGACCATGACTTGATAGAAGCCATTTGTGTTCCTACTGCTACTACTATTTGAAAACTGATGATTTCCTTGTTTACAGAGGCACTGTAAACAGTGAAAAGACAACACGACTAATAGTTGTTCTGAATGTCAGTTAACAATGGATAAGATGACAACATTTGTAAAAAAAAAGCTTTCTATAAACCCAGAATATTCTTTTTAGCATTATGTGAAACTCTTTATTTAGAGATTTTTTTGTATGTGTAGGAGTGTTTTAAGCTCCACAGGGCGAGGCGTTGTCTTCTTCCTGCAACTTTAGTGCTTTTGTACATATCTGTTCACCATCAAGATGACAAGTTTTTACCAGGACTGAAATCCTCTTTCAACATTTTGTTCCATAGAGCATTGTTAAATGGTTATAGTTTTCCACACAAGGATTTTTGTTAAAGGTGAAGAGTATTTGCCTTTATTGCTGTATTTCTGCTTATAGCAGCTATCTTTGGTGCAAGCCAGCTCATTTGGAGTTTAGTCCACTCAGCTGAGTAGTTCTGATGGGTAAGTAATGAAAATAATTCTTTTTATTAACATAAAATTTTCTACCCAGTCTTTGACCACAAGAGTGGTCATATCTGATTTGGGTTCAAGCGAAGAATGATGAATTAAATTTGTATACAAGTTCAGTCTAGGGGTCAGATTTGTGGTTCATGATTGATGTGGATTTTCACCAGAATATGGGGACAACCTGTTTGTTACAAGCTGACTTATATACCTGGTTGTTGACTCTTTTCTAATGTGTAACCTGGGCTCTAGCCCTAAATAAAATCCAACTTTCTGACATATTCCTGAAGAAACTTTCTCAGAACTTCTACACTGCAAATGTATAAACCCTGCTTTGTAGATGCTTTTTTGTCTATTTCTGATATATTTTTGAAAAAAGCCATTACTGGTTACTTCAATACTGCTGTTTTTATTAACAAAACCCATTCTTTTTCCCCTGGAAAATGCAGTATTTTCTTTTGTCTTTTAAGTGGATCTCTGATACCGTAGCTAGGTTACCAAGTTGGCACAATAGACAAGACATCTGGCTGGCCAAGTCTGTGTATCTGGCAAGACAATACTGCAGGTGCAGGAATAAAATACTTGTTTTCAACAACAAATATCTGTGGCTTACTTCATGTCCTTGAACTTATTGCAAGCAACAGATATTTTTCTTCTCATTGCAAAACTGCACTAGAACTGCATTAATCTAATTACCTATAACTTTCTGCTATGGAAACTGGAAGCTATGGAAATGGCTGCCAAAGTAATTTTTCTTATGTTCCCTCTCTTACCAAACGGCTTTCTTCTCCCTTGTAGAACAGGAAATATCTGGATTGTGGGTGATCTTAGGAATTAATTTCAAACCAGTTTATTACTTCAGTGACCACTTGGGCTCCTCACAATGGTATTTTCCAATGTTTGAGTCAAAAGAGAATTCTGCAAAAATCAAATTATGTTTGAGCCTAACTTTGGGGAACAAGAACAGGAAATTAAAAAGAGGTATGTGAGACTGATTTTCTCAGTATAAACTTCAGACAAGTTTCCAGCTTGGGATAAATGCTTTTAAAGCATTTTAAACTCATAATCTTTTTTCTCAGTCTGATTATTCCATATTCAGGTGTAGTATTTTCTTGTAGTGCCATTGAGCTGGCCTTAGTACATGACAGCTGATCTTTCTAAGTACGACTGACTGCTGAATCAATGCAATCAGTTGATGCTGAAGTTTACTAGCACAGCTGTTACCTGCAGGAGAAAAGAGGGGCACTGTGCTGCGAGGCTGCTTTGGCACTCCCAGGACAGCCTGTGGCCCTGGAGCTCCATGAAAGCAGCATCTCCTCGAATGGTGAGCGTGGGTTGTGCTGTGCAGGCACAGACTGGGAGGATCCAGGTCACCCTGACAAAGGACATCACCTGTTTTCAGCCTTGCGTTGCAAAATCTCCCAAGGTTGAGGACTGGGCACAAGGAAAACACAGCAGGTGGGCTAGGATGGCAAAGAGAGATTGATTCCCAAACTCTATTTCAGTGTGTCAGCTTGCCTTATGGTACTTAGTGTTTGTCATTTCTAAATCCAAGACTGGATAGTTTTGGCCCACGTCTTCCTTGTGGCCACAGAAATTTTTTACTAAGTTGTAAGAGAATGAGTTAGTTTAGCTTGAAGTAATTTTGAAACTTGTGTTCAATACTACTTAAGAAATAGGTTTCTGTTTTTTTGGGGTTTTTTGAATTTTTTTTTTAATACAATTTAACTTATTTTTGGCATTTGCGGAAAATACTTAACTGATCTTATTAATATGTTTTCTGGGATATTTTACACTTGTATGTTGTTTACCTAAAGAATCAAAGTGACCTATTCTAGGAGTTTGGAAATGTAGTTTTGTCTTGAAATGCAAGAGGAACTTTGTTTTAAAGTCTTTAGTATGGTGTGGACTTAAAGTGGTTAACACATTCTCAGTAATAGACTGAAAACAGTTACAAGATCCAAGTTTCTCCTCTGGGCTGGAAGATTAAGATTTTCCAGTTACCTTTCAGCTCCAGCTATCAGCTGGTCAGGGAAAGAAATATCTGAATGGTGTCTTTGAGCTCTGTGGTTTTGTATTCAAGTGTGTATTAAAGAAAGATGGTTATGATGGGACAGGGAATAATTTTCAGTAAAATTATGCATAGCCAAGCAAGTATGTACACAGAAAAGCGAAGACAGCCTGACTCTGACTAATGAAGTTTGTAATCAGTGTTTAAGTGCTTGCTGGATTGTAGCTGGTCCCAAGAAGGCCCCATATAATCCTGGAGCTTAAAAAAGCTGAATCTCCTGGCTCTAGTTTAGTTCTCTATACATGAACTCTGCTCTCTCTCCACCACCTCATTCCTCAAGTATTCTACTAAATAGATCAGGCCATGTTACACTATTTCTCTCTCCTTGCTTTTATTAAACATGTCCCAGATTGAGATGTGTGTGGGTTTTTTTAGTTTTGTTGGTTGGGTGATTTTTGTTAATTTTATTTTTTTCTGTAAGGAAGGAGGGAAAAAGGCCTGATAAAATGCTTCTCAAACTCTCTTAAGACACAGTGATGTACTGGCATCTGGTAGGTTTGCCAGTGACAAAAGTTTTATGATTGTGATTTCACTAAAGTCAAAAGGAAGAGAATGCAAGTCAGCAGTGTTAGAATGCTGTAAAACCTCTGTTGGGTTAAGATAATCAGAACCGAGTGTCTGTCTCAGTGGATTTATTCCTCCTTTCTATGTTTTCAGGGGAAGGGAGGATGTGACTGATTTGAATTAATGTCTTTACAGGGTTAAAAAATGAAAGGAAGAGGGGGAAAGCAAATTATCCCTGGTTGTAAGTATTTGTAAACCCTTTCTCTTGTTTGTGAATTTATTAAACAACAGCTTGAAACCCTGAGGACCTGAAGTTTTTCTGAAAGGTAATTGTAGGTAGTGATCTCTAGAAGCCATTATATTTTAAGGCAGACCAAGTCCTTGTAAAACCAAACCCTTAAAGTTATGACTTATGCATACATTTCTTGTATGCAAGCCCTCCACCAATCTTTTGAAAAGCTTTTCAGATCAAGTGCAAAATTTGGGTGCCTTCACTGACAACATATGTAGTACTTTAAAATCCAAGCTTTATTTTTTATTTCAGTCTTGGAAGACTGAGCAGACCAAATTCCAAGTTTGTAGCTTTCTTCTGTTGCCTGTGTGCTCAGACCTCATTAAGGCTAGACTGGAAAATCTGTCTGGTGAGAAAATTGCTGTTTAATTAATTAAATTGGTTTGGCCAAAGGTTTGGCTCCAGAGCAAGTGCAGTGAGGTTGGGTGGTAGAAAGAGGAGACCCTCCCAGATTACAGGGATCCCATCCTGCTGTGTCCTCACTCTCTTCAGGTCTGAGTCTTGACTGTTTTTAGCAACTCAAAGTGATGACTTTGAAATTATCTATTGAAATGCCACAAACTTGAGCTGCTTTGGGGCAGGAGAAATGGAGTCTTAAATCCATCAGGTTTACCCCACATTGTATTTAATTTAGTGTTGTGCAAAAAAAAATGTAGTCATTTCAAATGCTTCCAGTGGGAGTTGACTAGAAGGTCTTACGGAGTACAGATTACTGTAATAATGGTACTAGGACTTGATTACCCTTAAAAAAAAATGTACCGCAGGACACTTCATGTCATGCTATGGAATATGGTAAAAACTGAACTATACCTGTCAAACGAGCAAAGAACATATTGCAGTGTATTTTACACTTGCCCTACTTGTATTTCCTCACTTTATACAGTATTTTGGATTTTTTTCTGAGAGTCTAACAACCATTAGTGCTAATTAAAACCTTGTAATGCTGGTTTTATGTAAATGAAATTGTCATTTCATGTAATGAATTTGACACGTAACATATGTCGCTCTGTGTCTTTCTGTTCCCCCCTTTGGAGGAAGGTAAATAAAATGGGTGTTATCTTTTGGTTTTTAGGGACCTTCTGAATGTACTTTTTTTTTATACTGAACATAATTCACAGAATCCTGAGGAAGCCTGCATGGCATTGTCTCCACCTAGAGATACGTTATTAAAATTCTACTCCAAACTGTGTTTCCATATGACCTGTGTGACTTCAAAGTGAGGTTAAACCTTAGCAGCAGCCTAAGTGCCATTTCACTGTTACACAACCCTTTGAAACTTACTTTTACAACTTTCATGTAGAAAAAAAATATTTCTCTTGGAATTTCCGAGTCACCAGAAATGCTGGCTGCCATTAGTGTGGCCGTAAGTGGATTTCTCTCTGATGTAGGCATGTTTGTATAGGAGGAAAATGCCATTGTTTTTAGACTGCATTTAAAATGTACCTTTTATGAAAAGAAATGGAAGAGAGGAAATCCCCAAAGGAATCTGTTACACTGTTCTGATGCCTCTCTTCTTAAAAGCTACAGTATAAATACACTCACCTAACCAAGTGGCCTCTGCACATGTGCACGCTAAATTCCTTCCCAAATTTGCAGCAAAGGAAAGGTAAAATACTGTTCAATGCTTGGAACTGAATTCAGTTTGAGTTACCAATGCCTTCTGTGGCCTGGGAGGTCTATAAGCTCCAGATTTCTACTGTGTGAGATGGACAAACCTGACGAGGTGATACTTTCTCATCATGACTGCGTGTCTAAAATATTTACTGGAATTTTTGCAGAACATTTGTCTTTCAAACAGGCAAGATGGTATTGGGATTGTGGAGAATGTTGTTTTCTGAAACACTTCAAAGAGCTGGAGTTGTGTATTTCATGGCTAAAATGTGATGTATGTGCATGAACCAACAGTTCAGATCATGTCAGGTGAGTCTAATTCAGGTCTGCCATTCTTGACAATGTCACGTTAACAATAACTTGGGTTCTGTCTTTCTGTGAGATACTTGAAAATACAAACTCAGTGGAAATTGTTGCCAGTTTTTATCCAGTATCTGAAAGGAGTCACAGGTTTGGAAGGGTAGCTTACTCTGCCTTTGCTGGCTGCTGTCATTTATTTGTGCAATTCAAGAAAAGGAAAATGAAACAAAATTTCAGATATGGTTTCTGTTACAAATGAATTGTGTCTTTCAACCTGTTTGTAGACCTATGCACTACACACTTTTTGGAGAGCTGGATGCACTGAACATTCCACCTGAGAGATGACGAGTGCATTTAGGATCACAACAATGGGTTTTGTTGTCCCTGATGTTTGTGTCGATGGGGACTCTGATGACCTGAATGTAAAAAAAAATTTAGAAACACATCTTCAAAAGCTGACTTTCATTTGATGCTAGACTGCTTTGATTATTTAAAGACATTGCTTTGATTATTTAAAGACACTGCCTCTGGGGATTTCTGCCTCTCCAGATTTTTTATCTAAAGTTCTGAAAGACATTATTTTGTTTGTAAGCTGTGTCATAAACAATGCCTTTATTATTTTTGTCTCGACTCTCATTTTGTAATACAATGATAACAGATAATTTCTCACTGTTTCTCTATTACATCCTAAGATAGCAAACAGCTGCTGCATTTATTATTAAGATATCACTGCATACATGTAATTTGGGAAACATTTATGAATTGTAAGGATGCCAGATATTTCAGTGCAATCTGTTACAAAGTCTAATCTTGTGTGTTTGTTCCTAGACTGAAAGGATAGTGGGAGTGGGAACTCCCAACACTTCAGTGGCAGAACAACCCTAGCACTTTGCTGAGTGGTAGATGCTCAATTTCTCCAAGTATTAACAGAATATAAGTAATCAAGTTTATTATTGTGACATGGCTGCTTTACTATCATAGAGCATGTGGTATCCAAGGATGTGACATGCTTGACAAATGCTTATTTATGCATTTCTCTTTGCCAGTAAAAATGTGTTCTCCTGTATGGTTGTTAAATACCCAAGAACAGTATCTGGTTGATCTTCAGCAAATATCTTATTTCATCAGTGTAAGCATGTATAAGTATATAGCCTGAGCAATACATGTTCTGAGACCCTCTAAAAGGAAAAAAACTTCCTACCTTTGAATAGATATTACTTATTCAGACATAAGCCACTAGCTGAAAATGATTGGTGGTTCTGGGTTGTTGCAGAAATAAAAGGAAAGTGGTGCAATTGTTCTTTACTTAGAAAGAACATGCTCAAAATTGTGTTCTTTCTCTGAACATAGTGGAAGAACAACAGCAGGTCTGTCTTTCCTTTAATATCTCTAAATTTTACCCCTTCAGCAAACTTTTCTGTAGGAGGTTATTCTAAACAGATATTCGTTTGCTATATCTCAAAATTTAGTTAGGTAACTTACATGTAAAAATAAATTGTTAGAGATAGGAAATGAAAATAACTCTTTATAAAAGTCACATTAGGCCTTAATACCTGCTTGGTCCCAATTTTTAAGGCATTTTTACAGTTAAAATTAGATATACAGGGCAGCAAATGAAAATTTGTTTTTGCCCAATTTAAACTTTTTTAAATTGACATAAAAGACTTTATAAAAAGCAGTGCAGAAAGTTGCTCTGATGTGTGGGAGCTCTAGCAAAAATGTTTATTACCTAGTTTTGTTCCTGCTCTCAGTGAAGGAGACAAAATTTTGTAAGCATGAGAGCGTCCATGTGTTTTGTCTCTCAATATCAGAGTTGGTGATTGCTGCAGTCGAGAACTTGGGTATGTGTACAGTGAATCAGTCGGTGCAATAGCTCAGGAGAGCTCTGTTAATTAGCACTCTTCTAGGACTAGGCTGGAGAATGTTCTATTAATGCATTCTCACAGTGTGTTTTTGAATATCCCTAAAAATATTCCATCTATTTATGCAAGTACACGAGCTTATATGTTTTATCAGTTGCCTGCAATCAATGGACCAGTATTATTAGGGCTTTTGTTTCACTTTTGTTAATAATAAAAGAAACTATTAGGACTTCCTGAAAAAATAGTTTCTTCAGTTGGAATTATAGTGTTATTTTTAGGAATTCTAGCAGAAAATATTATCGTGCTAAAAAAGATGATCATTAATAAGGGCTATGCATGGTTATTGATAAATTGTATGCATGAAGAGACAGAGAATAACTTCNATTGTGTTCTTTCTCTGAACATAGTGGAAGAACAACAGCAGGTCTGTCTTTCCTTTAATATCTCTAAATTTTACCCCTTCAGCAAACTTTTCTGTAGGAGGTTATTCTAAACAGATATTCGTTTGCTATATCTCAAAATTTAGTTAGGTAACTTACATGTAAAAATAAATTGTTAGAGATAGGAAATGAAAATAACTCTTTATAAAAGTCACATTAGGCCTTAATACCTGCTTGGTCCCAATTTTTAAGGCATTTTTACAGTTAAAATTAGATATACAGGGCAGCAAATGAAAATTTGTTTTTGCCCAATTTAAACTTTTTTAAATTGACATAAAAGACTTTATAAAAAGCAGTGCAGAAAGTTGCTCTGATGTGTGGGAGCTCTAGCAAAAATGTTTATTACCTAGTTTTGTTCCTGCTCTCAGTGAAGGAGACAAAATTTTGTAAGCATGAGAGCGTCCATGTGTTTTGTCTCTCAATATCAGAGTTGGTGATTGCTGCAGTCGAGAACTTGGGTATGTGTACAGTGAATCAGTCGGTGCAATAGCTCAGGAGAGCTCTGTTAATTAGCACTCTTCTAGGACTAGGCTGGAGAATGTTCTATTAATGCATTCTCACAGTGTGTTTTTGAATATCCCTAAAAATATTCCATCTATTTATGCAAGTACACGAGCTTATATGTTTTATCAGTTGCCTGCAATCAATGGACCAGTATTATTAGGGCTTTTGTTTCACTTTTGTTAATAATAAAAGAAACTATTAGGACTTCCTGAAAAAATAGTTTCTTCAGTTGGAATTATAGTGTTATTTTTAGGAATTCTAGCAGAAAATATTATCGTGCTAAAAAAGATGATCATTAATAAGGGCTATGCATGGTTATTGATAAATTGTATGCATGAAGAGACAGAGAATAACTTCCCTCTTATGGTTTTAATGGTCTCTGAAGTTACTACGCTGTAACTGCTTCTGTTAGAGTATGGATCTACCCACTTAATATGGTTACGTGAGAGCATGGACTAATTTCTCCAGTTATTAAATTATAAATGAAATTAAGTTTTCATGTTTCCAACTTGCATGATAACAAGGCTTCTCCTCTAAAGTGTATGGGTTTTTTTGTAAAATACAAGTCTTAACTTCCTAATTCCTTTATTTGGAGTTCTTTGGCTGCATTGTTCCTTTATAGTTTCTAGTAGACTAAAACAAAGTTGGTTTGCTCCTTTACAGTGTCTGATAATAGCTCAGTTCTGGTGAAGAGGCAGCTGAAAAAAGCTGGTTGATCCTCAAATAAACTATTACATAACGCAGCTGATGGGTCAATCAACCCTTTTTTGAGAGTTTGCATTCCACATGGGTCTAGGTTTCCTTGCTCTGGATTGTATGCAGTACTGCAGACTGCTCTGCATGAATCTAAAAATGTG
The DNA here is from genome assembly GCA_013400655.1 of Mystacornis crossleyi. Taxonomy (NCBI): domain Eukaryota; kingdom Metazoa; phylum Chordata; class Aves; order Passeriformes; family Timaliidae; genus Mystacornis; species Mystacornis crossleyi. The sequence goes on from VYZQ01022219.1 coordinate 49,878, forward strand.
TCAAATCCAGTCCAAAGTTTATACAATAAAGTTCAGTAGAACAAGTGAGAGTAATTATTCAACCACCATCTGATTTTTCTGTTCAAAAATTCATTTTTTGTCTTACATGCCAGCTATATGTTAAAGAAGTCTGATGAAAGTTAAGTCCACCAAGAAAAAAGGTATTATCAAACAGCCATTCTGTGTAACAGTCTACGATATTTATTCATAGCTTTGTAAAACAAAAAGAAAGCTTGGCAGAAAAGCCAAGCCATGTTTTCCAAGAGTCTGGCAGCTAATATTTGGCTACATCATTGAGTACCTTACAAAATACTAATTACAACTACAGTTTACCCTCAGATTGCCAGTACAAGTTGAATCATTGAAGGAGAAAATTTCCATGTAAATCTGACTTTCATAATTTTATTTAATTGTATTTTCTTTTCCAAATACGATTTTTTAATTCCGTTTTGAAAACTTCTGCTGTGTCAGAGAGTTCTGTGCTCTTTTCACCACTAAGTCTCCAAAAGGATTTGTAGAAAATCTCTCCATTGGGCTTGAGATCGCAAGAAGCAGTTTTAACCGATTTAATAATTTAGTTGACGCTTTATTCTCCACAGCATTGGAAAAACTCTGATACTTTAAAAGCAAATTTAGAGTTCTAGGGGAAGGAACCTTGACCTTTTCCCCAGAATGAAATGTTCTTCTCCCTGAATTCAGACTAGAAATTGGCAAATATAAATGCAAATTTCTCAATCCTGGGTTGTAGGGTTTAAGATGAGTAGTTGGGCTAAAATAATTCTTGTGTGTAGCCCTTGTTGGGTGACTTGTAGTGAACTAGGGCCCTCTTTACTGAGGAACTGAAAAAATACCTTTTAAAAGTCCAGAGGTAGCATTATTATCAAAACTTGTATTCCTAGTAAAATATATCTAATGCTGCTTAATTCACTGATAATTATCATACTTCTTTTTTACTATTAGGAGTTGACTTTCTGTGGCTATATAGTTGTATTCATTAATTGTAAGTAAGCTGGTTGAAATGCCATACTTTCTAAATTGAATTTGCACTTGAACCAGTCCCCCAGAATGATTTCTAGGTGTTTTTAAATGGCTGTGATCTGGGTTCATTAAGCAGACTGTATTTTCTGTCTAAAGAACACTTGGGTAATTAGTTTTTGTAGAAACTTGCCTCTGCCAGTGAGATGCATATCACAGTCTTACATACACATAATCAATAAGCCAGGAATTCTGAGCCGTGGTCCAACTTTCCTTCCAAGCTTTCCAGCAGTATTTATTTCGTCATTAGCCATGCCCATGCACTTATTGATCTTCACTCTACAGCCAAGTTTTTTTGGTGTAATATTTTCGGTGTAACTTGGCAGCACAGATGGGTTTGGTAGATTCAAACAGGCAATTCTTTTACCCTCTTTTATAAGAATGAGGAGACTTGGTGGAGTTCCACTAAACACAAGCTTTTTCCTTTTTATGACACTGGTATTTCATCATGGTCAGTAAAGCTTATTCTGAGTTTCTGCCTGGTTATTGCATTGCTTTACTATTAGTGAGCCATGGACTTGGACACCTGACTTGGTGCTGCTATGAGGAAAAGATAGGAATGCTGGAATTCTCTCTCACTCTACTTTTCCCCTTTATATTTATGATATCTGTTGCAGGGCTGGTAGCATAGTGTTTTTATGGTGTGAAAAAGATGAGTCAGCTTGAAAGTGTCTTGAAGTCTGAGGAGAAGGAGCTGATGTCTCTCTTAAGCTGTGGGCCAGATCCATTGGAGCTGTCAGGGGTGTTGGGAATTTGTAGTTGCTGGATACCAGGCACTGCTCTGTGCTCCTGCAGTGACACATTAGAGCAGGGGCTGCAAATGAATTCCAGTAGGAACCTAGAGAAAGGGGTGTGTCTGGTAGGATAATTTTCTCGCTTAACAAGCACTTCATGATTTCAAAGCATAAATATTTAGAGTAAGTTGCTGATGTTTCTCAGAACATCTGCTTTTTACTAAAAGATGGGCCCTTTTTATTTCACTGCTTTTGATGTGCCATGGCTTTCTCTGGGTTGCTGTCCAAGGCACTGGGAGCTCTACTGGCAGTCCAAGCAAGGCATTAAGTCTGCAGGCAACATGAAATTATAGCAACTGAAAGGTGTTGCACCATTTGAAAGACAACCTAAAAGCTTATTATTCCTGGGCATCTACATGAACAAAACAATGACCTCCTTTGGCCACCTCTTGCTCTCAGCTGGGATGGCTTAACCAAACCAGCTTAGGGCAGTGACATGGCCCACAAAAGCTCTGGTCAGTGTCCTGCTGGAGACTGGCACTGACTGACCATCTGCTCTCGCTCAAGCCCCTTCTCTTGGCTCTTGCTGTTGCTGCCACAGATAAGCTCATTAAAAAACATTCTTTGTGGGGTGGGGGAATGTCATTGTGTTTAGACAAAACAAGTCTCTGAAATCAACCCCTGTTCTCACTAGATCTTGCAATAAATGTATTTAATGAGAGTATCTTAACCCAGATAAATATTTCTGCTGGTTTGGTGCCAGTGTTTTCCTTCTAAAGTAGCTGAATGTTTTGCACAGGCCTCATTTCCCTGCTAGTTGTCCCTAGATATTAGAGCAGTGGTGGCCCTGCTCAGGAGTGGGTGCAGTGGGTGGGTGTTAATGTGAAATGAAGTGATGAAGGGATGGTTGCTCACTCACAAAAAGCTGTAATTTTTGGTATGGCCATGTACAGTGGATTTTTAAGCTAGTGTTGTGATGTATCTGAAACACTGAATAATTTTTCTAGCTTGGGGATAGGAGTTTATTTATACTTTACAGTCCTCCTGTTCATGTGCAGGGGGCCTTCAATATACCTTTTTACTATTTCAGTTTGGTTTCTAAGACCAAAGTTAAAGATTTTGCCTTAAACTTTGAGGGTTTTGCCACTTTGATGTACCAGATCTACTTGCACTGACGGGTTGTAGTGGTTTCATTCGCATT
>VYZQ01022221.1:0-13020 GCA_013400655.1 Mystacornis crossleyi
AGCCCGGTGGGAGCAGCTAAATCCAGGCGGGAGCTAAATCTCCCCTCCGGAGGGACCTGGACTTCTTGCTTGGGGTCTGGAAGAGGCGGCGGGACCTGCTGAAGGTGGGGAAGGTGGGCGGTGGGGAAGGTGGGGGGTTGGAGGAAAATCGCATCGCCGGTGGTGTTTTGGTTTTGGCTGCAAGGCTGTGCCCACGCGAGACCGCCGCGGGGAAAAGTGGAGCCGAGGGTTTTCCACGCGCTCCCCATCGCTCTGGATCGCGGCCGGGGAGACGGCTGGGCTGTGGGGAGGCCCCGCACGAGATGTACCAGAGCTTAGCCATGGCAGCCAACCCCGGCCCTCCGGCGTACGAGGGGGCAGGTGGCTTCATGCACAGCGCGGCCGCAGCGTCCCCGGTCTATGTGCCCACCACGAGGGTCACCTCCATGCTCCCCAGCCTGCCCTACCTGCAGAGCAGCGGCTCTTCCCAGCAAGGCAGCCCCGTCTCCAGCCACTCCATCTGGACTCAGCCCGGAGCCGAAAGCGCCGCTTACAACCCTGGATCTTCTCACCCTCCCGTGTCACCTCGGTTCTCCTTCTCCACCAGCACCCCCATCCCGGCCACCTCTTCCCGGGAAGCGGCGGCGGCTTACAGCAGCTCCTTGAACCTTTCTGCCAACGGGAGGGAGCAGTACAGCAGGGGCTTCGGCGGCTCCTATTCCAGCCCCTACCCGGCCTACATGAGCCCCGAAATGGCCACGACCTGGACTTCCTCACCCTTCGACAGCCCCATGCTGCACAACCTGCAGAGCCGAGGGACGCCCGCGGCTGCCCGCCACGCCAACATCGGTGAGCACGGGGCTGGGAGATGGGAGGGAGGGTTTCATCCCATTACCCCCCAGATTTTGGGGCACGCACCCTGCTGTGCATAGGCGCAAAGGGCAGGAGGGAGGAATTTGGACTGTTGGGGTTGGTGCTGTCAGAGTGGCCTCTCTGGCTGGAAAGCATTGGGGTCCTTGTTCTTGCTTATTCTGCAAAATCACCTTTCCAAAATATCCTCAAAGGCCACAGTTTCCAAAAAGTAAATGAAATTTAGGGCAGGCCCAGAGCGGCAGGGCATGATGAACTAAGCTTCGGAGCAAGGGCCTGCTGGCTCCTCAAATAGCTCCGAGGGGATTTAAGGGCTCTGATGGGGATGATTGTGGGGTGCAGGACCATGATGTTCCATGGACACACAGACAGCCCCTTCCTGAGCTGGCTTTAGGAGTCAAACTGGAAGCATTAAGAAATCAAAGTTTGGTCCATGAATCCCAAATCTTCCCTCTGGGCTGTTTTACACTCTGGTCTTCGTAAAAATTTTTTTGAAAGGTCAGGCTACAACAAGGGAGAGCAAAGAGAAATTTAGAGCTGAGGTGGGAGAGATGATGGGGAAGGATTAAGAGAAATGCATCCACATTTATAATGGTGTTTTTTTAGGGAACATGGGCACATCTGAACATCACAACCTTGGTATTTCAGAATCTCCTTACCCAAAAAATCCTCACCCTGATCTCTTGTGCCGATTCCAGTCTTGGAGCCTTTCACTTCATTAAATTCCTCTGATTCCTACAATGAAAAATTGGTCCAAATGGCTTAAAACACTGCTTTTATATTTAGTGGGGTGGAAGAGGGATAAAAAGGGAGAGAAATGCGGACACATCTTTGCATTGTGGTTTCATAAACCCTTTTTCCTTCCGGCCTTCTCTCCGTGAAGGTATTTCTGTCGGCTTTGGGGTCGGGGTTGACAAAGAAAAAACCTCAATTTTGTCTCCAGATCTATTTTATGATTGTGTTCTCTAACCCGAGTTTTGGAGGGTGATTTTTCCATCGTGTCCAACAGGATTTGCCTTGTCTTTTGCATTAATTTAAGATGTTAAAAGAAGGAAACCTGGGCGTTGGTGAAGGCTTGGCCTTGCCAACGTCTTGTGCTTTTCTTTGGGTGCTATGAAATTTCTCAAAACGAGGAACAGATTAAGGATAAAATTTTAGCCAATCAGGCAGTGTTTTTTGGGAAGCCATGAGAAGGTAGAACATAGAGGGAAAAATCAGGATGAATTAAACAATCAAATATTAATTGAATATCCATAAGCACATATGAATATTTGTATTTTACCACGGTGCTATCTCTTCCTCGGGGGAAAAAAACCCCCAAAACCCAACACCTTTTTGCGGTGGTCTCAGAAGGGCTCTTAATAATAAAAATAACCTAACCCCAAAATAATGCAAATGAAGATTTGCAGTTGCAAAAACACCCATCAGCTTTTAAAGCGCCAGGAGCTGAATGTGGAGATTTGGAGGTTTTGAGCCCGGTGGTTTGTGCTGCAGCTCCGCATTTTGATGGCAAAAAATGGGTTTTTAAATAGCACTGGGAAGAAGGGATGAGTTGAGCCAGCCAAGAAATCGGTTTTTAATGAAGGAGGGGGAGGGAGTCGGCACTCCTCTCCACGGCCAGGTCCTGACTCGGGTGCCGGATTCTCGGCAGCACGGTCGAATCCGCGGGATTCATTAGCACGGGGCTAATTACGTCTCTGCTTTTGGTATGGAAAAACACTCGGATTTGAAACAAAAAGTGCTTGGGGTTTGGTAAAAAAAAAAAAAGAAAAAGAAAAGAAAAAAAATTAAAAAGAACTGCCTGAGATCTGGCGAATTTTAAAATCAGGATTACAATGGATTTTTTGGAAGGCAGCTCCTCCGGGAAGTAGTTTAAGGTCCAGACCTGCCCCGTTCCCTCTTTTCTCTGATTCGGGACGCGGCCGCGGCCGGGTCCCTCCTTGAAGCCGAGCGATGCTTTGGGCACCGAGGGGGTTGTGTGAAGCATGTGGTGGCTGGCTGGGGGGTTCTGAGCTGGGAAAAGGGTTTGTTTTAATGGTTTTAAGGGTAAAAAACCCTGAAAAACTGAAGGCACTGAAAGATGTAGTGGCGGGGACAACGTTGTGGATTGCTCCCATCACAGACTCACTTTAATCCCACATCCGAGCCTGGTCAGCACCTGAGAAATCCCTGGCACGGTGGAGTTGACTCCTTCTTTGCCTTTTCTTGGGGATAAAAGTAATTTTATTTTCTGCACAGCGAGGAATCTCAAGGTGGAAACGCAATCCTTTTAAATCAAGTGATATTTGCAGCGCTCTCATTTTCTTTTCCTAAAGAGCCACCACCTTCGGGCAGTGCTAATTGCAGAGCAACCATGGGGTCATTAAAATTTTAATTATTATCATTTTTTAATAATAGAGGTCAACTCTAAGCAGGTACAGCTGAATTTGCAGACACGGATTTGCAGTCTGTGCAATTGGGCATGGCTTTTTCCCCCGTTTTATATAAACATACCCCGTGACAATAAAACAACACACAGGGAAAAAAGATAAGTGAAAATGTATTCGAAGAAAATAACACTAAAAGAAATACAAATCTTCTTGTTTTTCCCTAAATTGAGGAATTTTTGGCTTGGCTTCAACCGTGGTGTAAAGCACCGGGAAGGATGGGCGGGTAAAACACAAGGGCCCGTTTGAAAAACTTTCCCTGGTGTGAGTTCAAAACACCAAATTTGGGCTTTTCAGGGTAAGTTTGGTGAGTGATTTCATTACCCTGAAGAGCAGGATCAGACCCTGTGGTCGAGGCAGTGAACTTGCCCCAGGCATTGCCTGGGATGGAGTTACTGTGAATTCCCGACTTAATGAGGCATGAAAAGGACCAGCTGCAGAATCCCCGCTCAAAAGACTTCCCCGCCAGCACCTAAAATCTATTGAAATCGCTCCCAAAATGAGCCTGGATGGGCAGTTTGGCTCTTCCCCCTTCCCCAGGCAGAGGGGAGCACGGCGGGCTGAGCGCGTCCATCCCACAGCCCCTCGCTGCCTCCTGGATCCTTCCAGGCTGGGGATGGACGCTCAGATCCCAGTTGCCATTACCCATTCCCTTTTATTTTGCCCACAGCGGGGGTTTTAGTTTTGCTGTGGCATCGCGGGAGTTGCTGTGGTTGGGAATAAATCGAGGCGAGGGCTGCGGGCAATCCTGGTGGGTGTTTTGGAAGGTTTTCTTTTTAGCTAAATCCAAGTCAGGGCTCCTCAAACAGGCGCTGCTGGAACACAGCAACAGCATCTGGGAAGATCAAAGCCTGGAGCAGACACTGGGTTGGAAAATGTCCTTTCTGCTGCTGGTGGGGGAGAGATTGGGAACCAGATCTTAAGCTTTCCCATTGGGATGCTAAGAGATCTGCCCTGTCGCACCCCGGGGCTGACATTTCCAGTGACTCATTGGCATTTGTTACAACCCTCTGCCCTACAAGCAGCCCCTGACCTTCCCCAGGCACCAAAGGACAAGGTGGCTGGTCCCTCTGGGGTGGCAGGCGATGGGGGGGCCCAGCACCTCCCCCGTCCCTGATCCCAGAGCGATGGGGCTGTAGGACGGAGGGATGGGGCCATAGGACAGAGAGACATGAATGTAGGATGGCAGGAAAGGCTGTGGGACAGCGGGAAGGGGTTGTGGGACATCGGGATGGGGCTGTGGGACATCGGGATGGGGCTGTAGGACGTGTCTGCGTTTTTCTCCATCCCCCGTTTCGCAAGCGGCCGCATTTCTCACCTCAGCTCCGCCGGCGGGGAAGGTTCGCCCAGGGCTTTGTTCCCCCCTCTTCGGGTTTAATTTAATTGTCACCCGTCAGTCTGGGATTTGGGATGAAACCCACAGAATCAGGGTTTTTAATCTTTGAGCAAGATCAAGCTTGAACACACAAGTGTTTATTCCCCGCTCCAAGCCCCCTCCAAGCATAGAATTTAAATTGCAAATAAATCAACGATAATGATAAAAATAACACCATCATGGGCACTTTGTCACCCCTATTAATAATTCAATTCCTTAATTAAAAATTGTACTGTCTTACCAAATAAAAGTCCTTATGTTGCACAGAACAGCCATGGGGTAGAATTTAATACGTTATAAATGCTCACAAACTTTTATGGAGCAGTAAAGTTTAAGGCAGTGGATGGTGGTGCTTGATCTAAGATTTTATTAAGCCAGGATTAATTATTTTTCTTCTCCACAAATGTGCATGTGCATTTCTTTATCCCTGTAACAATAACAGCAATATTTTTTTAAGAGACAGTCTATATTTTGCTCTCTCCATACTTTTTTGCCAGAAATTTTAAGGGAAAAAGGTGAAATTCTTGGAAACAGATGAGTGTTTATCAGGCAGTGTATTCCAAAGGAAACCAGGCCAAATCCTGACACCTCTGTGCTCCTCTGATGATGGGAAAACCTTGGCTTCGCTGGCAGAAAGGGGCTCCCCAAAACTGGTTCTCCTAAATGCAGAGGGGTATTTTGAACAGACAAACCATCTCACTCTGAAAATTTAAGGATGTATGGAAAAAAACATCAACGAAGCACCAAACAGCAAACAAAATCCCAAACTGAGTGAAAAAGTGGTGTTTTATGTGCCTGAAGGTCGGCAGCCTGTTGTTTCTGGGTGAGGGTATTTGCAGGGGCTATGAAAATAAAGGTGGAAAAATGCAATTTTGAGGAAAATTCAATTTAAAACAAAATTGATAGTGTGGTCCCAAAACTTTCAGAAGTTTTGTTTCTCATCGGCGCAGGGCTCGGAGATGAAACTTTTGCTCCTTGAGCACTGCGGAGCTTTGCAAGCATAGGAATAAAAGGAATGCAAATATAATATATCATGTTTGAGAGGTTTTATTCCCAAATTCACGCACCAGCCTGGTGTGTCCTTCCCTCCCTGCAATTTTCTTATCTAAAAGGAGGTGCATATTGAAAAGGGATATTCGGGGATCTCCCCCTGCTTGGTGACGCTCCCAGGGATTCATGGGGCAGAGGAAACTGAAATCTTGGGTTCTTCAAGGCTTTTGCGACCCAATTATAGAAAACTTAGCGAAGGGTCTGCTTCCCCTTTGGGGCTCATCGCTGACTGCAAAACCAGGTGGGAATTTACCTCAAGAGCTCAGTCCATAGGCTTAGAAAAAGAAGTTTTGCTCCTGCTGGGAGGCAAAGGCAGAAATGCAGAATTTTGCTGCGCCAGCCCCGCATTACAGGCAAGTGGGATTCCAAAAAATGCGATTACGCTGCCAAAGCCCCTCGGTTGTAATGGCCAGGTTGGGTTGTTACAAGTCTGAGTTGCTTGGGAGTGGGGAACGTGTGTAATTATGCCTGCAGGATTGCAAAAACGGAGATGAGAATATCTGGAAATGCCAAATATTCACCTTGTCGACGGGTCAGAATCTGCGCTGCCGTCTGGCAGGAAGGTGTAAATTCGCCTTTGGTGTGCGAGTGTGAAACGCTGCTTTAATAACCAGGGAAATAGGTGAGAACTTGCCCTGACCGCCTAAATTAACCCCAATTATAGAAGCAAATTTCATTATAAGGTTGGATTGAGGGTTTTTTTTTTTTTAATTTTAAGAAAAATTGGTGTTTCTCCTTCAAGGGACAAAAGCCTCACAGCTGTCTACGGTCACGTCCCACGTTATGGCAAAATATGAAAACCGCTCCTGCCTTTCCAAGTCTTCCCCACATGGTCGGTCACGGTGACCGGGCCTGAGCTGTAAATACATCTGTAATGACAAATTAAACCCAATTATCTGCCAGGCCTGAGTGCTGAGGTCTTTCCACACACGGGTGCTTGCATGTGCATGACAGCCCTTGAAAAAATAATTTCATCGCTGTTGGCACAAGTGGCATTAAAGGCTCTTTTGAAATCTCTGTTTTCAAACCGTCTCCAAAAATGTTGTTGTGTTTTTGTTTTTTTTTTCCTTTTTTCCCTTTTTCCATGAGCTCCTTGCTGTGGGTTACATTGAGTTTGCAGCATTCCCCGCGCTCTTGTGCGCTTTTAAATGCTCACGGCGCTCGGCGGTGATTTCTTTTTCAATATGATAAGCTCGGGCTGGATTTTCTCATTCCCCCAAAAAAGAACTGGCGGGTGCTGGGTCTGCTCCAAAAGAAGAGCCAGGCAGAGATTTTCCAAGCTGGATGCAGATCTGACCCCGCCATCAGCGCTGAAATGTTTCAGCTTTGGGGTTTTGGCAAGACCTGGATTTTAAAGCCAAGTTTGAGGCAGAGTCAACTGGAAGCAAAAATAATTTTTTCTTTTCCAAGTAATGCCTGGTGATTAATTTTTTTCTCAATTATTTATTGGCACAGAGGGTTTTTTTTGCTTAATGAGGTGGATACCTAATTGCAGAATGAAGTCTTTGCTTGGGAGGAGCAAGTTGGGTCTTTCCAATGTCTTTCTGCTTTCTCTTTCTTTCTAAGGCCAAACCTGCCCAGGTTTTTAGGATCAGCCATCCCCTAAAAAACAGATTTTGTACGGACTGTGACCAAAAAAAAACCCCTCAAAAATACTCACGTTCCTTGCTAAGGGCTGACGCCATCCCTGTTTTAAAGCACAGGGAGGTTTACCGGGAGCTGGTGCAGGATCAGGCCCATGCAAGTAGATTCCATAGGGAAGAAACTCAGCCCGCTGCAAATTACATGGGAATTTACATGTGTTCTCAGGGAGGTGAAGCCCCAAAATCCAGTGGGACCTTCCTTTTTTGTCCCGAAAAGTGGCCGCTTGGTTTATATGTTGCAGCATGAAGGAACTCATGGTGGTTTTTAAAATTATTTTCAGTCACCCCTAAAGCTTGTGAGACTCTTATCGGAGCCAGCTGGGCTCGAACCGCTCACACCAGCCCTGGGAGAGACTCGGAAATGCATTTTGTTTGTGAAAGAGGAAAAAAAATATCTCCTGGAAAGCCAAAAAATAATAATTTTTCCAGCAGAGGTGGGGTGAGGGCAGCCGGATGAGGGATCCCGCAGGGCTGATCTCCCGTCTCCACCAGGGACTGGTACCGGACTGCTTCTGAATCTGGGATAAAAAAATCGCTGCCTGGAAATGCTTCCTGCTAATCCCTGGGAATTAAGTTGGTGTCTGCTGGGGGAGCATTTCAGGAGAGGTCCCGTGGTGGGATGCCGCTCCCTGCTCCGGCTTTCCTTCCCAGAGCTCAGCCCTTTTCCGCTGGGCGATGCTTCCAGCACGGTGGATTTACAGGGAGCTGGGATGGAACTGGGTTCCCATTGCCATCAGACTCTCCTAAGAGGTTAAAACCCAAATTTGGGGGCAGAGATGAAGCAGGGAGGGAGAAGGAGACCATACCAGTCCCTCCAAGAAAGGTTTTGCCAATTCTTTCTGTTTTTTCCACCTGGAGCTCACTATGTCTATAATATTTAAGCAAATTCCAGGTTGCCATCTGACCTTGAGGGCCAGGGGACTGAGCTGTCCCCTTTGGCTCTGCAAACACCTCCAGACAGTTCAGGAGACATCTCTCCCTTGCTGGATTCCCAGCTGCTCACTCCGGGCTGTCGCCAGCCCTCATGCTTTGGTGCACTTCAATTTTCTTTCAAGCTCCAGCTTCCGGAGTCCTGTTATCATAAGTCAGGCTCTGCTCTTTCAGAAAGGGAAAGAACAGCTTTCCTGGACAAGGGAGAGGCTGGAAAACCCTGATTCCTTCATGCTGAAATCCTAGATAAGGCAGAAAAAAAAAAAATAACCTAATATTTGTCATTTAAACTCCTCTGGGTTTCCAAGCCAGACTCTTGGATTTGCAAGCCAGTGAGCCACCATTATTCAACATTCAGGGCTTGCGGGGCTGGAGCTGTAAAAAAAATCAGTGAGGCTCTGAGCCCCAGACATCAGGACTCCTCTGAATGACGTGTGGTCCCAGATGTCTGAGATTATTTTGGGAAGGGAGTGCTGGCCCCAGGGGCTGCCTGCCCAGGGGGCTGGCTGTTGGGAAGGACTGAGTTGGGACATGCCTGGGTGGTGTGGAGCATGAGAGGGGCAGATGGTTTGGGGCGGGATGTCTCTTCCTCATGCTCCCCTGGGGTGGGATGATGCTCTGCATCCTGGGCATGACTTTTCCCATGTTCAGTCCTTCATTACTTCCAGGGGACAGCTCAGTGATGCTGTCATTTATCCTGCTCCTCTGGATATGAAGATCTGGGCTTGAGGGTCTTTCCACTTCTCAAAACTAGTAGGACCACAAACAGGAGAGTGAAATCCCCCTCGCACCCCCTTCCCTTTGCCTCGAGCCAGGTGAAGGGTCTCGCTCTGCCAGAGTTGCCTGCCCTCCCCAAGCACTTCTCGTCCCAAACCCACATCCCCGTCAGGCTCTGCCACCTCCCTCCACACAAATCAATAACAACGGGTGAGCAGGTTAATTATAATCACAGAATAAACGCCGCAGTCTCAAAGTTCACCCAACTTCAGCAGCATTTCAAAACGAGTGGACGGCGCCAAGAAACTTTCATTGATTCCTCTGGGGCAGGTGTGGGAGTTTGAACCTGTCCCCAGGCTGATCTTGATTCGAGGCCTACTCAATTTTCCTCCTTATCTCGACTTTCGCCTATCTTATAATGCCTGTTATTTTAGATAAAAAGTCCAATCAATTGAGTTAGAAAAACTGCAAGTTATATGTGGCCCTGATAAGTTCGGTACCTGCCGTTTTATTGGCCTGGGCTGCAAAGTGACCTTTGCAGATGCTTTATCACCCCCTCCTCCCGCCCCGCTCGGGGGCTGAGTTGACTTAACGTCCAGAATAACTAATAAAAGAGGAAAAGAGAAGGGCCAGGGGTTAGACAAACTCACTGTCCCCTCTAACGTGATGAGCCGTAGTAAACACCTTTTTTGTTTGTCTCTGGCTGGAATCCCACAGGGAGGCCGGGATCTGGCCTGGCTTGAGCTGGTGCAGCTCCTCCGAGTGGGATTTATCAGTGCAACAGCTCAGAACTGGAGGCAGAGCCTGTGTCTAAATCGGTGAAATTAGAAGAAAACTGGGACGGGGGTTTGGATATGTTGATATTGGTCAGTGCCCTCATGCCTTGGGAGGGATTGGACATGCGGAGCAGTCCTACATATTCCACGTATTCCTACACATTCCATATATTCCTACACAAGGTATAGACATGTTTTATAAAGTGAGGGTTTTTAATACATCATAAATGTTTTACACATACAAAATGAATTTTTTTCAAATATATGTGTCTATTTGTGCACATGTATATATATATATATATATGCACACACCAGTCTATATAGCTACCTTCTATACAGTCATAGAATAATAATAATAATTTTAATAGCAAAACCAGAAAGAATTGATTGGAGATGATTCCTACAATGGCATTCTTAAGGACATCCCAGGCATCCCTGCCTACAGAAGAGGGGCTGAAACTAAGTGATCTTTAAGATCCTTTCCAACCCAAACCACTCAGTGATTCTATGACATGCTAATGTTTATATGTACAAATATATACATTTATAAATACGTGTAACACACACAAGTATAATAACAATAATACAATTGATTGTATTCCTCTAAGGAAAATTTTGCCTGTTTGCTTTGGATAAATGTCCGTCCCTCTGATCTGCACCAGTCTGAGGAAAAAAGCACCCCAATCTTTGAGTTTCTGGAGTTGCAGGATTGTAGAAATGCATGTTGTAAGGTCCCTAGCAGGACAACCACCTCAGCAGTGGCTGTGGGCATGTGGATGAGGCTTTGGAATGCCCAAGGATGGATGTTCCCCCATCTCCTAACAAAAACCCAACCGATCATGCTCTTCAGTCTTTGGTGAAGAATCATCTTGGGGTGTCCTGTGCAGAGGCAGGAGTTGGACTCGATGATCCTTGTGGATCCCTTCCAGCTCAGGATATTCTGTGATTCTGTGATAGTTGTTAGCCCCTGGCATGGTCCAAGCACAGACCATCTCAGCCTGAGCCCAGCATCTCCTCGTACAGCTCCTGGGCAGTTTGGGTGCAAACACTCTAGACTTGGGCCCCAGAACATCTGGACACAGCCAGATTCTGCTGGCTGGGCTCAGGGTCGGGGTTCACCACCTACCCAGTAACTGGCCCGGGTTTGCCGCTTACCCCGCAGCCATAAGGCCAATTCCCATGGCTCAGCCACGGAGCAGCAGCTTGGCAGGATTCCACAGCACACCTGCTTGTGGTCCCCTGTGAGGACACCAGGAACAGCTGCACATGACCTGTTCCCAACTCAGAAACAGCTGCCCAGGAGGGATCATGGCACTGCAAATCCCAAGATTTCCTAATCCTCTGCATTTTTCCCCACTGTCCCTTCCCTGAGGCCATCAAAGAAGAGTCTCTTGACAGGCACATCCATTTGGAGATGGGCCAGATTTCAAGGAGGGCAAGGCTGTGGCTCCCTTTCCTTAGTCAAAAGCGAGAAAGACCATTTCCAGGTGCCTCCTGCCAAGCAGACTCCAGGCTGTGGCTGACCTCATCTTGCCCATTCCCTGGGCTCTCCATGCTAATCTGAGATTTGTTAAAAAATATTTGGACAGTCGATAAGCAGAGGAATCTCCTGTTTATCAGAGGAGCCTCGTATATTTACAAGTGTAAGGACTGCAAGGAGGAGTAAGGAAAGGGAGGTCACCTTGGTGGGTGGGAGTTCACTCCGGCACAACTTGACAGTCAGCAGAAGCTGCTGCTGGACACCAGGTTGCTCTCAAAGAGGTGGCCAAGAGGCTCCCACCAGAAGACCCTCAGGGATGTCTGCATTCCTGTCTCCTGCAGAGCAGGCTGTGCACCTTTGGGATGTGGGACGTGGTCCTTCAGTGTGTGTGCTTCTCCACTCAGCTCTGGGACAACCATGGGGCTGGATGGTTTGGGCTCTGGTGGGTTTGGTGTGCTGGAGAGCTGTCAGTGCTTTTCCAAGCAACCAGGTTGGCCATCCCCTCAGCTTCTGTCCCTTCCCAAAACACTGTTTGGATTTGATTTAGAGGAATCCAGCTTGTTTCCACCCACCCTTCCTCCATCCATTTCTTGTCTCCAGCTCTCCACCTGTGGCCTTTGAAAACTGTCCTCTTGCCCCACTCCAGTGTCACTCCTTGCCACGGGGGAAGGACAGCGTCACCACGAGATGAAAAGCCTTGCTCAAGGGCATCCTATTGCAGAGCCAAGCCTGAACTCAAAGCCAGGCCCAGAATTTGCCCAGCTTTCCCATCGTGGCCCTCTTGCACATGATCTCAGCTGGTCCTTTGGCTGCTTCCACCTCCACCGTCCTTCAAAGCATGGAAAACATATCCATGAAGGAAAGGAGTATTCCTGGCTGCTGGCAATGGTGTGTGCCACAGACCTTGGCTTGCTGCAGGCAGAGCAGGGAGTGCTGCAGGGGAGGGACACAATGTTCCCTTTGCCTTGACATGAAACATTTGGCCTGGGAAGGGTTGCACAGGAACAGTCTCGCAGTGGTGTTTCGTGAAGCCGGGGAAAAACAGATTTCTTTGCCTTCTGGAAAGCCAGACTGTAGGGTGAATGTTTCCTCAGCAGTAAGTAGAGTCTTTATGTTTTCAGAGGGAAAACTGTTTGGCCCAGGCAGCCAACTGAGTACACAGCCATCTTCTCCACCACAGACCTTAAAGCTCATCCCTAAATCCTTCTGGGACGGCATCAAGACTTTTCTGTGAGGCTGCACAATGATGCTTTTTGCTTGAAGTTGTGTTTCTGGCTAAATGTGGGGAATTTACCTGGTTCCCCACTTCCTGCAGATCCTCAATCACACAGGTGATGCCTTCTGTTAGTCCAGACCAGGGGAGAGCAGGGAGCCACATTCCCACAGCACCCAGCCCAGTGATGGGCACTGCTCAGACAGGCACTGTCCCACTCTCCCTGTGTTTAGATCCCATTTGCCTCTAAAAGAGTGGGACGCTGGGTGAATTTCCCCCCAAATTCTGTCAGAGAGGAAACAGGAAGAGAAGAGGGAGCAGAGCGGAAAAAGCCAATGAGCAAAGCCAGTTTTTACAGAAACACCCTTGACTCCTTTAGCTCCATCCTCACTTTCTGATCCCAGCCTGTGTGCTAAGCTCCTGAAATCCCCATGGATAAAGGAAAGGTTCACTGATAGCTTTCCCTTCACTACAGAGCTCCCCCATGCATAAATTTGGGCTTTTAAAATTTGCGGTCACTCCCTGTCCATTCCTCTTCTGTCTCTCCTCTTTTTTTTTTTT
>VYZQ01022221.1:21680-35507 GCA_013400655.1 Mystacornis crossleyi
GGCAGAAGGGTTAGAACTAAATGGTCTTCAAGGTCCCTTCCAACCTAAGCCATTCCCAGTTCTATGATTGCTGCTCCTATGGTTTTATACACCTTTACATATGGAGAAAAATCATATGAGGCAATAAATAATTGCTTTACATTTTGCATTTCTTGCTTGAACAGTTTGTGCCTGACTAAAGATGCTCTGGGTGATGTCCAGTGCTTGACAGGAGATGACAGAATATTCAGCAGGGTCAGGTCAAAGCTGGAAGTTATGGTGGATGAGGGAAGTCTCACCTAACCCAAAAATTCCTCCTAGAAATCCCAGTGTCTTTCTGACCACTTCAGTGGGATAAGCTCCTAAGGGAGGTCACCCCACAAACATTTGGTGCCTTTCCAAAAAGCAGGTATAAGCCAGACAGATGTTTCTGCTCCGAGTTAAACAGAAAAGTCAGTCGGATGAGCTGTTCTTTCCTTCTGGCCCTAAAACACTCAGAACCATGGTGTGAACTTTCTTCCTATTCCCATTTGGATGCACATCTTGGATCTATCTTGACCAGGGAATTTGGGCTCCATCTTGATGCTGCTTTCAATTAAACCAGCTTGACCACAAGTTAGAACTGGAATCATGTTCTCTTAGGTGACCTTAAGGACATTCAGAAACCAATGTGCTTTTCTATTTGGATCCACAGGTCCCAAGGCCTTTAGCCATGAGAAAAGAGGGAATTCAGACAAGGAAACGCAAGCCTAAGAACCTTAACAAAACAAAGGCACCAGCAGGTAAGTGTTGAATGGAGGAATTTATTTTATGATGTGTATTTGTGTTTCTGACCACGGTTCCCTGCAAGTCAGAGGCCCACTGACAAAACAGGCCAATTTTCAAAAAAACGGGGGTTGTCTAAATACCTGAATATCCTTCAATTATTTTTTAAATTATTTTTACCACACTAACTTCTGAGTGGGTGGGCAGAGCCCTGTGCTGAAAGGTCCTTGGGAAGAGCCTGTTTTACCCTCTGGTTTCTCCTAGGCCCATCCAGCAGCGAGAGCCTTACCCCGACCACCAGCTCCACCAGCAGCAGCAGCAGCAGCACCACGACCACCGAGGAAATGCGCCCCATCAAAACAGAACCCGGTCTCTCATCTCACTATGGGCACCCCAGCCCCGTTTCTCAGGTACGGAGGGGAGGTGCTGGCAGTGGGAAAAAAAATGGGAAATAGGATGGAAGACATGGGGACGACATCCTCAAAACCTTACTTAGGTACTTAAAGGTAAGTACCTGAAGGGAGGCTGCAGGAAAGATGGAGAGAGACTATTTGCAAGGGCCTAGAGTGATAGGACAAAGGGGAATGGCTTCAAACTGAAAGAGAGCAGGTTTAGATTGGATATTGGGAGGAAATTCTTCCCTGTGAGGGTCGTGAGCCCCTGGCACAGGTTGCCCAGAGAAGCTGTGGCTGCCCCATCCCTGGAAGTGTCCAAGCCCCAGGTAGGAAGGAGCTTGGAGCAACTTGGGAGAGTGGAAAGTGTCCCTGCCCACGGCAGGGGGTTGGAACAAGATGATCTTTAAGGTCTCTTCAAACCCCAATTATTCTGTGTTTCTAGAATTAGAAGGAAAAGGAGTGAGGAGGAAAGAGCCTGCCCAAAATATCCCACACAGGCTGCAATCTCCTGTCCTGCACCAAATCCAGACACATTTCTACAACAGCACCAGCTCACATGGTGGTCTAAGGGATTCACACAGTCCTCTAAGGTTTGAAGCTTTTTTCACAGCATTCTCCTTTTTCCATAGGCATTCTCAGTCTCTGCCATGTCCGGACATGGATCATCCATCCACCCTGCGATCTCAGCTCTGAAGCTTTCCCCACAGGCTTACCAGTCAGCCATGAGCCAGTCTCCCCAAACCAGCTCCAAACAGGACTCCTGGAACAGCCTGGTGCTGGCTGAGAACCACGGGGACATCATAACTGCATAACCTGGTCCTTTCCCTACAAACTCCAGGCTGATCCGCTCGAGAGATGAAGAAGATGCCACGTAATCCTCAAGTCAGTGTTGTCTCCCACCTCCCCTGCTCTCCTGCCTTCTCTCCCCTTGTGAGACGTTCCAGCAAAGAGGGAATGAGAACTTATCCGAGGTGTAGGGGAGCTCTTATGAAATGAACAGAGAAGACTCAGAGTAACTCAAGGATTTGAAGCCTTTTCTCCCCACTTCCAATGAGCCTCTCTGATTGTCACCACTTATTATGAAACAGCCAAAAACACAGAGATGGACACAGTTCTTGAGTTTTATTTAACAATATATGGCATTTAAGACTCAGACAATGGGGAGCAGAGACATTTCTTCTGCCACCACCCATTCTTTTCCTGAACAGAAGAAAATGCCACCGTCTTCTCATGACCTAAATTCAGTGATCTTCCACCAAACAGAGCCAATTCCAGGACAGTTTGGTGAACACACTTCACTAGAGATTCTTTAGGGGCTTTAGTGGATTTGATATGATGTAGGGCAGAGAAAAAAAGAGACATCCCCCATCCTCCTCAGCTCATGCAAGTAGAGCATTGTCTTCATTTTCCTAGATGGTCTGGAAAGCTCATGAATGTCTGTATTTAATAGTAACTCCTTTCCTATTTATCATTATGAAATCGTGGGACTGTGTTTCCAAAAGGTTGTTGGCTGAGCCTGGAGTAGGTCTGTCCAAAGTCAAAGAGGGATTTTGGAAGAAGGAACCTTCTGGAAGAAGGTGGATGAGACCCTTGCTGGTCATCAAATCCTGGAGGAAATGGCTGGGCTCTTCCCTGATGGACAGCGACAAGCCAGGCTTAGAGAAGATTCAAGAGCACAGCAAGTGAAAGATGCTCTTCTAACGCTGCTGTGCCATTGCTTTTCAGACAGATAATTTAATTATTTTGCCTATTTTCATGTTGGTTTGGATCCCACTGATGAAATCTGACTGTCACTTATTTTTGGCTGTATGGTGAGTGCCCACCGTCCCCCTAACAGCGGGCTCGTGACCATTTCCCTCATCTAATCCTTTAGGATTTCACGTTTTGCAACAAGCAGTGGCTTCAGCCCCTACTGGAGATGGCAGGGGCCGTTTTCTTTACCAAGCATGTGCACAGACTTGCTCGCCTGCAAGAGAAGCACAACTCCAATAAACAACACTGGTCTGTTTGCTTGCCCATAAGGCTCTCAGCTACCGGGGAATCCTGGCAAATGGAGTTGGAAGAGATGCTTCAGAGGCCGCTGGGATCAGTGCTGCCTAATCCAGCGCTGATTGCTCTGTCTCCGGCTTAACAAACTCAAACTCCAGCACTGCAGACGCCACAGCTTCCCCGGGCAGTCCAAGTGCTTCACCAGATGCTTCCCATGACGTTTGCATCAACATTTCCAAGGAAGGACAGCTTTGCCTGTCCACGCATAGAATTTTTGGGGGACCTCATCCTGCAAGATTCTTCACTCTTGTTTCTGCTCCCAAGCTCTGTAACCCCTCTTGCCTTCCCAGCTCCTCTCTTTTGCTCCCCGCATCCAGAGCTCGAGTACGGAACTACCAGGTGAAAAATCTCTAAGGGGGATTGTGCGTCCCTCTCAAAAGTGCCACCCTCTGTCTCCTACTGTTCAACATTCCCACAAGGAGTGTTTCTCACACAAACACTAAGGCACATGGCTTGGTGAAGAGGAGAGCCACGGACAGGTTTGAAGCGAAAGAATGGCATTGTGTTGTCTTTGTTTGAACTCACCCTTTCCCTCCTGGTGGTGTAAAAGCTTCTCTAAGGAGAAGGATTCAACTGGACTGGTCATGACTGGAGAGTCCTGGACCCTCTCACACTCCCCGTTCTCTCCACAGCTCAGATTTGCAGGGTTTTGGAGGGGTGACAGAGCCTCCACACTCCCTAGAGAAAAACACCATGGCAATGATGCCATGGGAACAGCTGGATGGTGTTTGCACCAATTCCCACTCTGTCTTGTGGCTCTAATGCAGTGTTTAGCCTCATTAGTGCTAATTACAGATGAGAGAAAGACATTAATGAAACATGAATAAATAAAATTCTGTGATTCTGTTCAGACCTGCTAGGCTTCAGAGAAGAGCCCAGAAATAGCACTGAAAAATATGAATTTGAGGTGAAAACACAAAGGTGTTTCTCCACCGGCAGGAAGATCTTTACCCAAACTCTTCCTTGAAGTAAATCCCTTTGTAAATGGAAGTTGAGCTCTCCTGGGATCCGACTGTGAATTCCTGGCCATAACACAGCAACCTGCAACACAAAATGCCCCTTGGCTCATGCCAACTTCTGAGATATCCAGAACTACCCTGGAAAGCCCAAGAGGGAGTAGAGCCTCCTAGAGAGGAGCTAAAGTCCAGACCAATAACATCTCCCATTTCTCTTTCCGTCTGTAGGCTCACAGTGGTTCTGTCCACCTTCCCTTATTGCTGTGTTCCTCCTCCCTCCCTCAAAGCCAAATTCCCCAGTGGAATTTTTCTCCTGCCCTTAAACCCCACTCAGAGATGCCAGAAAGGGCTCTGGTTGTAATGCCAGAGGGAAAAATCCCTGCAGAACATGAGTCTGCCTTATGTCCCCTTGGTAGAGATTTATAAACTGTTTTTTTAGCCTTCCTCAAAGCCTGAAAAACAATTCTTGAAACAGAGTGAGGAGCATTTACAAGTCCCTGCTAACAGAACAAGATGTCTGCTTTCAAAAGGTGAAGTTTTGGGGGCCATGAGGACAGCTTCAGGGGGAGAGGACAACTCTTTAGGGGTAGAAATTAGCTCTTCTGTCCCCATTTTGGCACCAGAAGAAGTTTGCATACACCAGCTTCTGTGGTCCTTTTCAATCACCCAAAACTGTTGTAGAGCTGTTGTTGGCCCAGGAGAATTTGTCTTTTTCAGGCCAACGCTGATACCAAGATGGGGAGAGACTGATCTCAGATGCAGCATCACCATTTCAGGTGGGGTACAAACACACCATAACTGATTGGTCCCCTTCTTCAGAGCTTCAAATGATCAAATTACAGAATAATTTAAATCAGAAGGGACGAGATCAGGTTTCCCAGGGCCATATTCAGGCAACTTCTGAATATTCCTAAGGATGGAAATCCCACCACCTGTCTGGGTTCCTGTTCCAGTGTTCGACCACCCTCATGCTGGAATTTTTTCCAAGAATCACTGGAAAATTAATTGCTCAGACTTGGGGATTCCCATGTAATGAGTCATTTTGGGAGGCTGAATGTGGCATCACTAAGAGCTGCATCTTGCAGGTAGGGGCTGGGATGGCCAATGCAGGATGGCAAACTCCAGAAGTGACAGACAAAGGGATACTCAGGACAAGAGGATTAAAGTGCCACCACTTTGAGGACACTCAGCTCCTTCTAGCAGGAGGGGCCACTTACAAAATTCCAGGTTCCACCTGAGCTCTGCTTTCCTGCCCATGATAGGGGAGGCAGTTAGAACCTGCTTTGGTAATGAATTAGATATAATTATTAGAGACCCATTAAGGCAAAGTAATTATTAGTTTCATTATTGCTTTTATTGCTGGAAAACCCAGCAGGATCCATACCAGGTTCGACACAAATACAGGACCGAGAATTATCCCTTCCCTGAGAAGCAAGAGGGAAGGGCCCACTCCTGCAAAACACCTCAGCGCATATAAAAATGCATTTGTGGGATTTGTTCCCCTCAAGATCATCCCTAATCATGAAAATTTTGATGCTGAAGGGTTTGCAACACAAGGTTTGGTTGTGTCAGACCAGACCTTGGCACTGGCTCAGTGGCCACCAAAAGGAGATGGGCAGATGAGAACCAGGACAGGGAGCCAAGAAAGGTCATTTAACCACTTCTAAATGTCTTTGCTCTTTGTGGAAGTGCAATATCCTGATTCACTTCAGTTATTCTTTGTAAATCGATCAGACAAGATCCACGGATCACTTGCAATCTTATGGGCTTGGATGGAGAGGGTGCAATCAGGAGGAGCTCAGGAATATTGCAAGGGAGCTTCAAAACCAATCAACAACTCTCAGTGTAGCACTGAAGCTGTGACTATGTCAGGGGTGGTGTTTTGTTTTGCCTTTTTTTTCCTCCCCATATATAAAGTTTGAAGCTTCCCAGGTCATCTGGGAAGGTCTCATGGAAACAGACACTTAATTGTAAGGGGGAGAGGGAAACCAACCAACTGAACAAGCTGTAATTATTTAAAGATGTAAAAAAATATCTATTATGAAGTAGTATGGCAACCAATCCACGTAACTTCTACACCTTTAGAACTAATGGAAATAAAACAATGATAATAAAACCAGAAGGTTTCTGCTTGACTCTGTCTACTCTCGTGGGCTTCTTGGAGAGGGCTGGGGGTAAATGATGAAATATTGAAAACGTATGAAATACACCTGGAGAAGAAATGGTGCAGTGGGTCCTGTCCCAGGGAGCTCACGATGAAAGAATTACAGAGTAATTTTAACTCAAAAGGGACGAAATCAGGTTTCTCCGAGCCCTGTTCAGTCAAGTTTTGAACATACTTCAGGACAGAATCCCACCACCTCTCTGGCTTCCTGTTCCAGTGTCTGACCATTCTCATGGTGGAAATGTTTTTCCAAATCATGGAATGTTAAAGGGTTGGAAGGGGCCTTAAAGCTCATCTAGTTCAACACCCTGCCATGGGCAGGGACACCATCCACTAGGCCAGGGTAAGGCTCAAGGCCTTATCCAACCTGGCCTTTGACATTTCCAGGGATGTGGCAGCCACAACCACCCTGCGCAACCTGTTCCAGTGTCTCACCACCCGCAAACTTAATAATTTATTCCTAATATCCAACCTAAATTTCCCCTCTTTCAACTCGTACCCATTATTCCTTGTCCTACATAAATGTCTTGTATAATTAATATCAGATTATTAACAAGAGCCAAAATCTTTGGTAAATTATTTGCCCAGACCTGGGGATTCCCAAGCAATGAGTCAATGCAGGAGACTGAATGCTGTCTCCAAGCCCTGGAGCCACAGAGAGCCCCTTCCTTTATGTAGAATTTGGGATGGCCAATACAGGATGACAAACTCAGAGGTGACAGACCCAGCAGTGATGCAACTCAAAGCCAGGCTGGACAGGGCTTGGAGCAACCTGGGATAGTAGAAGGTGTCCCTGCCCATGGCAGGGGGTAGAACTGGATGATCTCTAAGGTCCATTCTAACCCAAACCAGTCTGTGACTATGATTTTAACACAAATGAGGAAAAGCCCCAGTACTGCTAACACCCCTAACACAGCAGAGAGGGGAAAAGCCCTTGGGGGCATTTAAAAACCATCAAGACGTAGCTTTTTGGTCTTCTCACTAAGTTTTACTTAGTAGGCCTGAATGCTTCCAGCTGAACTCAGAGACAACACCCTCAAGCCGAAATCAGGTTGCCAGCAAGGGCTGTGCCCCTACAGAGTAGGAGGTGGCTGAGCACAACCCTCCTTTAAGCACCCAGTCACCCTCCCAGGATGCCCAGCTTCCTTCCCAGTCCAACCAGTTCCTACAGACCGGTACAACTGGCGGGGTGGGTGAGGCCAGCCCCTGGAACCCGCCCATTCCTCCCCCAGCAGCCAACTGGGGAGTTCCCCTGCTATTTGGGGGGAGGATACACTTCCCCTATAAAAGGAGGTGGGTGGAAGGGGGTTGGCTGTAGGAGGTCCTGTTGATGGTGGGCAGAGGAAGGGCTGTGAGGAGTAGAAGGGAGGCAATAAATAAAGGCGGGGGGAATGCTGCCCAGCCTGCTCCCCAAATGGTTGTGCAGGGTGGGCCTGGGGAGAGCAGTGGGTGAGAGCTGGATGCAGGAATGTGGGGCTTGGGGGGAGTGCTCAGGGTGCTTTCACTGCCCTAGGGAGAGGTGGGTGAGAATGGGGCGGGAACTCAAGGCTCTGTTTTTTACGATGGCTGCAAATTGACGCTTGGCTGAGTGTGAGATGGTGGGGAGCTCTGCACCCCCTGAGTGTAAGTGGAGGGTCAGGGCTGTGCCTTGAAATCTCTGTAGGAGTCTTGCCCAGGGGTGTAAGGTCACAGGGGTCTTCCTGCAATTCCTGGGTTCAGGATGGGGCTGTGGGGGTGCAGGCAGAGCTGGGGTGAGCTGCACAAGCCTTGTCCTTGCTCTGTTCCCTTGTGGGTGCTGGATTTCTGTCCATCCACAAGGACTGGGAATGAGCCCATACAGGGCAGAATTTCTCCTGTAGGCCTGGCTTGCTGCTCCAGACCTGCAGAGATACCAGCTCAGGTGGTCATGCTTGTGGGGAGCTGGGTGTCATGCCCTGCAGAGGGCTGGGGATGGTTTTCCTCCTCCTCCTCCTTGGAGGGCAAAGTGTTTTGGATGAGACTGAAGTGCATCTGGAGGTAAAAGGTGAAATGAGGAGGTACAAGGGGATCAGAGACAGCAAATACTGTTCTTTCAGTGTCCTGGGAAACAGGGCAGTCTTCCCTCTTGAGGAGGAGTGTTACTTGACTGTTAGACAGGCTAGAGCTGGGGCAGTGTGAGCATTAACACCTCCCAGTGCTGGAAGCTCCCAGTGCTTCCAGTCTCACAAGGAGGCTGTGGAGAGCTGACTCAGCAGCAGTCAGAGCTCTGCAGGTGATGAACTTCTTGGGGTGCGAGCACTGGGCTGAGTGAGCTGTCCTGGGGCTCTGTCTGTGCTCTGACATGAAGCTAATGCCTGGAAATTGGAGACAGACCCCTTGGATGACCTGTACCCAGCTGCTTCCAGGGGTCCAAACTGCTGCTGGTGCCTTTGGCAGTAGGAGTGTGTCTCTAGCTGTGTCCTAAGCTATCTCTTGATCAACATAATATGCAAGTTTTGGGGTGCAAATGGAGCAGGCCTGTGAGTAATTATCATATGCCCTTGAAGGCAGAAGACTAAAGCTCAGTCTTTTACCCTTGCTAAATCTAGTTCTGATGGCCACTTAACATCTGTACCTGGATGTTAAGACATTAAATTAATGTTCCCTAACATGTTTTCCTGTTGAGCCCTTCCAAAAGGGATTTGGTCTGTGCTGCAGCACAGGAAGGCTTTTACAGCCATATTGCCATGCCTGCTGCTCCTCACAGCCATGCTGATGATGTCCCCCTGCTGTGGCAGGAGCATGTGGCACTGGAGGCTTTGGTTTTAGTCACTCTGAGCTGGTGCAAACACGGGCTGCTGTCTCTGAGCCAGCCCAGGCAGTGGAGAAGCCGAGACACTGGCATGAGGTGGAAATGGCTCTTCTGATGGGGGATCCCAGGATTGCTGTTGATTTTCCCATCAAGCTGTCTCAGAGCTGTGCCAAGGGCCTCAGAGCCCTGTACTGAGTGCTGTGGAGCTTGAAGCTGAGCCTCTGGTCAGTGCTGGTCTCTGGGATTAGTCTGCAGGGAGAACTGGCACTGGGATGAAAGCCAAACTGAGCTTTCCTTGTACACCCACAGCCAACAGAAGTCCTCAGAAGAACTGCAAGTGACTGGGGGTTCATGCCAGAAATAACTCCTTATGTAGTGGTGTGACTTCCTGGAGGGAGCTGCAGGATGGTGCTGCTTCATCTCTCCCTCATCCGGAGCCTTCTGCTCCCAGATGCTGTTAGCAGAGTGTAGGAATGCTCCCCAACTGGTTCCATGCTTTTGCAGTCAGTGGGGCAAGCAGTGGGTAAAGCAAGGGGTGGTGATGTTCTAATTCCGGGGATGATCTTTCCCTGGAGCAGCACTTCCAGTGGTGTATTGGGAAAAAGATGGGTCACTGGCCTGTGCTGGTTCTGGGTCATTAATCATAAAATCACAGAATGGAATGGGGTGAAGGGACCTTAAAGATTATCTACTTCCAACCCCACTGATGTGGGCAGGGAAACCTTCCACTACCCCAGGAAAAAGGACTTTGGGAGATTCCCCAGGCCAAATTCCTGCTTGTGGGGTGAAAACTGCCATTAGAGCGGGTTGTTCACGGCTGTGTTTAGATAAGTTATATGCGTATCCACTAGGATGGAAACTCTCCTACTTCCCTGGTCCTGAAAGAAACCTTTTTATCTTCGTGGACTTTGCCACAGGGACTTAAGGAGGAAAATGTGGGTGAGGAGAACGTTTTGTGTATTTCTGAGTTGCAACTTCCCTTCAAGTCTAGGGCAGAGTGTGAGAAGGACCTGCTAATCCCTCAGCAGCTGCTGGAGATGCCAGAGGGCCCATCAGTGAGGAAGTTCCAGCTGCTGACCTCCCCTTTTGTGGGACAAGTGGTGGCCAAGGTGGGGGGAAGCAGCCGGAAGCTCAATGTGAATGACTTGAATGCCCTGAGGCTCCAGGACTCCCAGGTGAGCTGTGCTACAGCTGAATTTACAGATCCATGACGAGTCTGGGGGAAGGCACCATTGCCCTGCACCTGGGTGACAGAAGGTGAATGTTTCCCTGAGGGTTTCACCTGGCTAAGCTGAGGTGTCTGTGCTGTGGGCATTTGTCAGAATTCACACTGGGTCGGCCCTGCTGGGGCTTCACTGGCCGGACACCCCCCCGATGATGATTTGTACCTGACTGGCCAAACCCTGGTGCAGCCTCACCTCTGATTAAAGGTGGAGAGCAAAATAAAAAGCACAACATGCACCAGCACAAAGTGGGAAGGTGGATCAGAAGAAATTATGACAAATTTTAAAACCCTGAGTGTCTGTCCTGGTTGGCCTGATGGGAGCCCCTGGAAGGGATTCAGAATTGAGTAGGATCTGAACACCTTGTGCTTCAGGCAGACAAAGAAAGGAATCTGCAAGGATGACCCCAGCTCTGATGGGAATGGCTTGGATGCTGATGAATTCCATGTTCAGGGTGGGGTGATGTGCCCTCTAATACAGACTGTAGAAAATAGTCACACAGGAACAGCCAGAGGTTTTATCCTTGGGAGTGTCCAGTCAGGTTGGATGAGGACTGAGCAGCCTGGTCTAGTGGAAGATGTCTCTGCCCATGGCCAGGGGGTTGGCATGAGATCATCCTTAAGATCCCATCCAAGCCTTTTTAGAACTCTATGCTTCCTTATGAATCATCAGTTCATCCCACCTCTTTTCTCAGGTTCATGGGAAGAACTTGTACCTGGCATTTGTGGCTGCTGGAGGTCCCTTAGGGGCACCTGCAGAAGAGATGGCGCTACAAAGAGTGGCTGCCCAGGGAGGGCAAGGACAGATTTGTGCTCCACATCCCCATTCCCAGGATGAGGAGCTGCAGGAACCCCAGCACTCAAGATCTGAAGCCCCAGATGGAGCAGAGAGTCCGGGCAATTGGCTGCGCATCCACTTTGGCATGTTCGGCAGCATCCGGGCAAACGAGTTCTCAAGGGCAAGCAGAGCCAATAAAAGGGGGGACTGGAAGGACCCTGTGCCCAGGTATTTCCTCTTATCTTTTCTCCCAACCCAAATTTGTGTGGGGATACTCTTAGCCTTGATTTTTCTCTGGCAATTTTTAAGGCATGAGAGATGGCATGAGTGCATGTGGGGTGTGGTCAACCAAAGAATCCCCAGTGAAATTAATTGTAGGATGTGTTGCCTGCCAGCCTGGGGATTACAGCAACAGCTCTGCTAAGATTTTTATCTTAAGGAGTGAAGTTTTAGGATGCCAGGCTGAATCATGCCCTAAAAGTGTCAGTTTCTCCCAGTTATGTGTTTTTAAGAAGCCCTGGATAAATAGCAAATGTCTCAGCTGGAATCACAGGCTGGAGTGATGCTGTTGAAGGCAGCAATGACCTGAAAACATGGCTATGGTTTGTGTCCTACATCCCACTGGAATTGTACAGAGCAAGGGCAAACAGCTTCCCAGAGAAGCTGTGGCTGCCCCATCCCTGGAAGTTTCCAAGGCCAGGTTGGACAGGGCTTGGAGCAACCTGGGGTCAGGGAAGGTGTCCCTGCCCATGGCAGAGGGTGGCCCAAGATGGTCTTTCAATTCTCTTCCAAGCCAAACTGTTCTATGATTTTTTGAAGGGTGACTTTATTTCTATACAAGTATTTTTAGACACAGTTTTGTGTGCTACTTTTAACATCCATTTCTCTGATTTGTGGACTGTCCTGCTGGAGCCTTGGTCATCCAGGGTCACAAGGCAGCAGAAGGAAAAACTTTCCACAAGTTGTGTGGGTTCACTACCATGTTTCATGGCTGAAATCATTAGAGGCCACCTTGCCTCGAGGCCGTGGCCAGCTGCAGAGTATAACAAGTGGTTCAGAGATGTTCTGATGAGAGGATCCAACTTCCTGTCTTCTCCCAGGCTGGTTCTGCACTTTGAGAGTGGAGGCTTCCTTGTTTTCTACAATTGCCGGATGCTCTGGTGCTCCTCTCCAAGGGCTGATCCTGCTTCTGACATCCTGTCTGTGGAATTCCACCGAGGCCGGGCGCTCCGTGCCCTCCGTGCACCCAGTCCCATCTGCTACACCCTCCTAGACCAAAGATACTTTTCAGGGTTGGGTGAGTTCCAGGGAACAGTGGCAGAAGGAGAAATGGAGGAAGATGGGTGGGATGTCCATAGATCCAGAAGTGCATGTCTTTAGTCTAACAGCTTCTGGTTGGTCCAGCTGAGGCCATGTGGTCATCTTCAAGGTCTGTAACAAGGGCAGAGGGAAGAGAACCTCTTCCAGCCCAATCCCAGCTATAAGTCTGCTCTTTGGATGCCACCTCTGATACAGGGAATGGTGTTGCTGGCTGCGATCCTTGAGGCAGAAGTCACAGGCTGGAGCCAGCAGCCTGCATTACCTTGATTAGAAATATCCTTATCGGCTCTTTGTTTCTGACGCTTTCCAGGGAACATCATTAAGAATGAGATCTTGTACCTGGCCAGGATCCACCCATTAACACCAGGCTCCCTCGTGGCTCCCTCAGATCTGGAGCATCTGCTGGACTGCGCCGTTCAGTTCAGCTCTGAGTGGCTGCACAACAAACTGCGTGGCCAAGGGCTGCACCCGCAGGTGTACCAGAAGGAGCAGTGTCCCCTGGGGCATCCCCTGATGAAGGGGACTTTTGGACCCTCAGGTGGCTTCAAGAGACTTACGTGGTGGTGCCCTCAGTGCCAGCCTGCGGTGCTGCCAGGGGATGGGGACCCTTCCCCAGTCACCAAGTGACCTGTCCTGGAGGGTGCTGGGTGGTATCCGAACCATGTTTAGTTATCCTAGAAAGTCTTCAGGGTTTTTTTGAGGCTGTTGAGCTTGGCCCTTAGGGAGCTGGCAGAGTTAAGTGCTCAGTGGAGGTCCCAGGTCCCCTGAGTGGCTGTAGAAAGGAGAAAATGGCTGTCCATGCGGTTTTTTTTTGTTTTTTTTGTTACAGTGGCACAACAGTGTTGAGAGTTTGACCAGTTCTGAGGTGTTTTGGTTGCCCTGTTCAGGTGGCAGTGGATGGGAAGTGTTAAGGGTTGAGCAGGGGATTGCTGTGGTCTGAAGTGACCCTGTCCCTTGACCCTGGAGGAGTCAGCAAAACAGAGGATATCCCTCTGCCTAAACAGCTTGATTAATTAGGAATTAAGTAATCGTGCCTCTGGAGCTGGATGCACGTGTGCTAGCTGCGATGGGTGTGGTTAAACATGAGGGGCTGTTCCCTGTGTCATGTGACAGGAACAGCTCCCTCCTTCCACGTCAGTGTGTACAAAATACATGTCAGCAGTGCTTGGTGGAGCCCATCTCCGCACCAAGAGGTTTCAACTTTGTGGCAAACTGCCAATTCCAGATCTCGCTGTGAAAGTAATTAAAAAATTAAAAATACATTGTGCGACAGGGATTGCATAAAACCCAGGATCTCCAAGGAAACCTGAAAGCAGAAAGGTTTGGAAATAGAGCTGTGTCTCTAAACACGAGGTGGGAACTGCTGCTGTCCTCTCTCCCTGGGTTTGAGTTTATTTGAATAATAACTTATTGACTTGAGCAAAAAAAA
>VYZQ01022224.1:0-11617 GCA_013400655.1 Mystacornis crossleyi
GGAGAAAAGAAGCGAGGTTGGAGGAGATAAGTCGGGGGTTGAGGAGGGGAATGGGGGTTTTGGGGAGGGGAATTTGGGGTTTGGGGGGAAAAGAATCGAGTTTGGAGGAGGGGAATGTGGGGTTTGGGGGGAAAAGAATCGAGTTTGGAGGAGGGAAATCGGGGTTTGGGGAGGCGAATGGGGTTTTTTCGGGAAAAGAATCGAGTTTGGAGGAGATAAATCGGGGTTTGGGGAGGGAAATCTGGGTTTTGGGGAGGGAAATGTGGTTTTGGGGAAAAGAATCGAGTTTGGAGGAGATAAATCGGGGTTTGGGGAGGGGAATGGTTTTGGGGGGGGAAAGAATCGAGTTTGGAGGAGACAAGTCCGGGTTTGGGCGAGATAAATCGAGATTTGGGGAAGGAAATGGGGTTTGGAGGAGGTAAAAAAAAGGGGATTTTAGGGAATAAATGGGTGCGGAAAGCACCTCCACCGCCGAGGAGCCCGCAAAGGTCGCGGGGTGAAGATCTCCTGCCTCCCCCACGGCAATTAAACACCGCTAATTAAAAATTCCCCACGGTCAGAGATGAACTGGGGGGTCCGCCGCAGCCCTGGGGGCTTCCCCAAATCCCTCCAGATCCCCCGTCCTTTCCCGGCTCGTTCAGGGGCCGGAAGAGCCGCGGTTTGGGGATATTTTGGGGGGAAATAAATCCATTTTCGCTGCGCCCCGAGCAGCCTTTCCCTCCAGGGTTTGCCCGGCTGAGCTGCGAGGGCACAAATTGGGGGAATTCGGAGGAATTTCGGGAAAGGCGCCCGCGTTTCACACGTTCCCAAAATCAGCACCAGCGGCTCCTTGGGCTTTGAATTTGGTCACGAGGAGGAAAAACTCCGGCACCAAATCCCCGGGCGGGATGCGAGCCTGAATCCCAGGGAAAATCCGAGAGAATCGCAGCAAATCCTCGGCACCGGCTTCGGGGAAATTCCGTGGAAATTTGGGGTTCGCCCTTCGGGCTCGGCCCCAGACCCTCGAATGCCACCAGACCTCGGGAATCCCCTCGGAACGCTCTGCGCCCCCTCCCCCAAAGGCTGAAATCCCACCAGAAATGGAATTTTCATTTTTTAAAAAAAGCCCCAAATTTGGGCTCGACAGAAACGAAACCCGCGGCTTTGAGAGGTTTCCCAAGGAAGCCCCAGGAACAGAAATCCCCCGAATCCGCCCCAAATCGCCTCGGAGCCTTCCAAACGCGAAATCTCGGTGGCAGCGACCCCCCCAAAAAAAGCTCCAAAATCCGCCCAGCCCCGCGCATCCACTCCAAATTCCACACCCGAGCTGACAGAAACCTTTTCTCTTCATTTATTTTCCCATTTTTTTCCGCCCGCAGCGCAAATCCAGCCCAAAATAACCTTTTTTTTTTTTTTTTTTCCCGGGGTTATCTCCCACCAAAACCTCTCCTGGCGCGGGCGTCGAAGGCGCTTTTGTGCAGATTAAGTTTGCAGGGTTTTGATAACCTTGACTTTGCTTTTTTTCCCCTTTTGTTTTGGTTTCTTTTTTTTTTGGTTTTTTTTTTCTGCCGGGTTTTTTTGGGTGCGATCGCGGCTCAGCTGTCGGATCAAATCCTTTCCCCTCGACATCCCCCAGCAGAAAAGCGAATTATGAAACAAAATAAAGAGGGAGGCGGAAGGGGGGAAAAAAAAGGGGAAAAAAAAGGAAAAAAAGAGAATTTCTGGGTTCTGCTTCCCTCAAGGCCAATTCTGATGGGGGAGGAGAGGTTTTGTTGGGGACCAGGATTTTTTTGGGGGGGAAGTCCACGCGCGAGCAGAGCCTGAATTTTAGGATATTTCAATCCACCCAGCACGGGCAAATCCAGGCTTAGATCCGAGCGGGGTTTTCCAGATATTTTGGGGGGTTTTTATCCCCGGAAAATCCAATCCATCCCTGCCCGTCCTTCCCGCTCGCTGAATCCGCCTCTGGATTTCCCCGGCTTGGAATTAGGAGGGGCGTAAACCCCGAATATTCCCAGATTTTCAGCCGCTCCAGCGAAAAATCCGAGCGCCTTCTGTGCGAGCCCGGCCTCGGAAAAAATCCCAAACTTAAAACATCTGCTCAGCACAACGGGAACATTTTTCTGCCTCCGCAAACGAGACCTCGATCCGCCAGGAACAACAGCGACCGAAAAAAAGATTTAAATAAAACAAAGCTTTTTCCTCTCCCCGAGCCTCTTCCCAGCCCTGGGAAGAGCCACAATTCCCGCCTGGAGCTGCGAATTCCGCCCGGCGCGTTTTCATTTCCATTATTTTCATTTTAATTCACGCTCTCTCTCTTTTTTTTCTTTTCTTTTTTCTTTTTTCTTTTTTTTTTTTTTTAAACCCGAGCCAACGCCAGAGGAAACCGATTCTCGCCTCGCGCGCGGGAACGAAGAATTCCCCTCGAAAAAGGGGCCAAAATCGGGGTTCATCCGCCTCAAAAACCACAACAAACCCTCCCCAAGGGCCCCCCCGAGCCGAGAAACCCCCAAATCTCCGCGATTCCAAAGCAGAGGCGCTCCCGCTCTCCGCAAATCCCGATTTTCCGTCTCTTTTCTTGGCGTTAAACACGCGCGCAGCAGATTTTCCTCCGCACCCAGCGCGCTCTCTGCTCCCTTCTCTCCCCTCTGGTGTTTAAATAAATAAGTATATTTTCAAAATAAAAGGATTTGAGGCAGAATATCCGGTTGGGTTTTTGGTTTTTTGGGGTTTTTTCCCCCCCCATAATCCAGATTATTTCAAAGCCAATTTCTGCGGGAGGCGCCGGCGGGGCAGAGAGCGCGTTCCTGGGTATTCCCTGAATATTCCCGGAATATTCGCTCTTCTTAACGGCTGAAATTAAAGAAGTAGCGAACGATTCTCGCCTACCTTTCGCCTCGCTGTCGGAATTGTCGGTGCTGGTGGTGTCGGTGCTTTTATTCTGCTCCTTCTCCGCCTCGGCCGCGCCGGCTTTTCCGGCCGCGCCGCTTTTTTCCGTTTTGATTTCGCCCGGCGGCTGCTCGGCGGCGGCGCTTTCGGGGAAATTCGCCTGGAATTTGGGCGAAATCCGCTCCGCCACGGGCGGAGGGGGCGGCGGGGGCGGCGGAGCCGCTTCCAGATGCTCGCTCCTGGCGCTCAGGCTCGGCCGGGCTTCGAAAGTCGCCTCGAACTCGGCGGGATTGCCGCAATTCTGCGCCTTCTCCAGCGCGGGGTAACCTTGGCCGGCTCGGTAGTAGCTGGGCACGGGCACCTCGTGCTCGCCCAGGCACGGGTCGGGCATCGGGGAGGGGAACAGGGCACCCTCGGGGGCGTTCTTGGCCCTTTTCTCCGCCGTGAACATGCAGCAGACATTCTCCTCCTTGACGCTGGCCGGGAAGGAGCAGGACGGCAGCTGCCTCGCAACAGGTTGCTCGATCCTAAAGGCGCTTTTGGGGTCGGCCCAGGTGTCGAGCTGAGCCAGGTAGGACGGGTAGGATCCCAGGGAGACCTCGTCGCGCTTGGGGAGGGCCGGGAGGACGCCGCAGTTGCGCATCACCCCGCAGGCGAACTCGCCGCCGGGCTGCCCGAACATGCCCTGGCCCGAGGCGAAATTCTCCGCGCGGCTCAGCGAGTCCATCAAAAACGAGTTGGGAGTCACATTGTTGGGACATGACATTTTCTCCGAGAGGGCTTTTAAGGAGGAATACTCCAGCCAGGGGCTGACATCTTTTTTTTAGCGAGGGGGGAAGGAGGAGAGAGAGAGAGAGAGAGAGAGAGAGGGAGGAAAAAAAAAATTTAAAAAAAAAAAGAGCCCCGTAATTATCCGCGCATCCCTTTTCCCCCCCCCCCCCCCCCCCTTCCCTTTTTTTTTTTTCCTTTTTTTTTTTTTTCCCTTTTCCCCCCTCCATCCTTCACCCCCCACGTGATGTTCAGGCCAATGAGGATTGAAAATGGCCTTGATGATTCAGACGGCGGAAACGTCACGGGGGTCAAGTTGTCGCCACCGGGAGCGGCACCGTGGAGCAACAGCGACATCTGCCCGCTCCCGGCCGGGACCTTCACGTTGAACAAAGCCCCGAGCTCCCGCCCCGTTTGTTTACCAACCCAGCCCCGCGTGGGGATAAAAAAATGGGGGGGAAAACCCCCATTTTCCCACCCCAAATCCAGCCCCGGGGTGTGTTGTTAAGGCGGCGAGAAACGGGGGAGATTTGATTTATTTAAAAAAAATAATAGAAAAGAAAAGAGAAATTGCGCTCTCGTTGTTGCTGGGGTGGGTTTTTTTGTTTTGTTTTTTAATTCTGGCTGCCGTGGATCGGTCAAAAATCCTCGTTTGGTGGCCCAAAATTGAGGGGGGGTTTTAATGATCGCTTCCCAGCCGGCGCCCCCCGCTCCTGCCGCTCCTTTCTCCTTCTCCTTCCCCCCTCGGCGGCTCCTTCCTCCCGCTCCCGAGCTCGCTCCGGGCTCCGCCGCCGCCGCTTCTCGGCCGGGTTTTTATTTTTATTCCAATTATTTGGGGGTCCGCGAGGGGCTGGGGGGGCTTTGGGGGGCGCGCTTGGCTTTGGCCCCTCCGAGAAAAAAGCGGCGGGGGCGAGAGGAGAGAAATTCGGGGAATCATCCCCAAAATTCCTCCTCCGGGCTCCTCCCGAAACACCGCAGCTCCTTGGAGCAGGTTGGATTTTTTCCCGAGCAGCTTTCCCCTGATGGAGAGAAAGACGGTGAAATCCGATTTTTGGTTTAGTTTCCCTTTTAAAAATTCCTTTTTTCCCCCCCCTCCCTCCTTTCCCCGCAGCGCAGCAGCTTCGCCTCCCCTTCCCCTGCCCCAGCAGCTTTTTTTAATTATCCCCTCTCATTCCCGAGCTGTCTTAAGTTTCTGGGATAAAATGGCATCTCTGGAGTGCGCGGGGAGAGGGGGGAAAAATCCCAGCCGGAGAGGGGGGAAAAAAAGGTCGGATTTGGGGAAAAAGGAGGAATTTTGAGAGGGCGAACCGCGAGGGCTGAGCCGGGTCCGCTCCCGCCCGGCTCCCTCCGATCCCTCCTTTTCTCCGGGAATTCTCCGCTCCAGCCACGGAGGAAAATAAAATATCTTTACACCGAAACTCTGCGGATTTGGGCGGGTTTTTAATTTAATTTTCGTTCTTTTCCTGCAGTTTTTAATTTAATTCTCATTGTTTTCGCGCGGCGAATCGCGGAGTGAAGTTACTTTTTTTTCTCCCTGATTTTTTCCTCTCTCCTCTTTTTCCGTGGCGAAGTTCCCGTCCAGGGCAGCTCAAGTTGGGGTTTTTTGGGGAATTTTAAATCTCCCAGCGAAAATCTGATGCCTGAAACCGCGGGAATTTGAGTTTTTCGTGGTCGCCGCGCCCTCCCGCTCCAACTTTATTTCCTTTATTATCCCTAAATCGCGGCGGAATTGAGCTCGGTGGGGTTTTTCCATCGTTTGGGGTTTGGGACAATGGGGAATAAATGGATAAAATGGGAAATAGTCCGGGAATTTCAAGATCATTACGGGGGGGAAAGAGGCGGGTTCAGAGTCATTTTCAAGGGAAACAAAAAGAAAACGCCAGCGTTCCTTAAAAAGAAAAAAAAAAACAACAGAGAAAAACCAACAAAAACCAGCGGAGAACAAGAAAAAATTGGGGGGAAAAGGGAATAAAAAAATAAAGGACAAAGGGGGGAAAATGAAATGGAGGGAAAGAAAGAAAAAAAGAAATCGCGGGGGAAAGGAGGGGGAAAAAAGTGGAACTTGACCGTTTGGGGCGATTTGTAACGGTTTGGAGCAAAGTCCCACTGAAATATTCTCACGTCTCCAGAGCTGTTTTCCCAAAGGTTTCCCCAGGCCAGGGCTGTGAAATTCCCCCGGTTCCCCTTCCCGGAGCTTTGTCCCCGCATCGAATGCGACAAATTCCCGCTTTTTTAGGCCTAAAAGCGGCCGATCCTAAATCCAGCCCGGGCCGAGCTTTCCTGGGATTCCGGCGCCATTTGGTTCCCTTGGAGGAAAAAAAAAAAAAAAAAAAAAAAAAAAGAAAAAAAAAAGGGGGGGGGGAGAGGAAAAAAAAGCGATTTGCGACTTTATTGCCTCAATTTGTGGGATCTGCGCGGGATTTTGGGAAGCGCTTTGATAGGAATCGTTCGGTTTTATGGGATCCAGGGAAAATTCCGGCTCATATTTATAAGCGCGGGATAAAACTTTAGTGTGGGAGCCAATATTTCCTCATTTATGGGTGATGAAATTAAAGACCAAGGCGAGATTTTTATGATCTCCCCCTTTTCTTCCGCCCCCTCCCCAATCCCATTTAATTTTTAATTTTTTTTCCCCCTCTCTGGTTTGATTTTTATTTTAATTTTTTTCCCGTTTTTCCGCCTTATTTTTGGCCGCCCAAGAATTCCCTCCAGCAGTAACAGATTTTTGGGACACCCAAATTTGATCTGCCGGCAGAATAAAGAGGTTTTTCCCCGATTTTTTTCCGCCCTCTATCCCGGCGTTTTTCCCGATTTTTTTCGCCCTCTCATCCCGTTTTTGCTGCTGCCGATGGAAATACGAAAAATCGCCTGGAGCCATTCAAATAATTGGAATTTTCTCCTCCTCGCAGGAACGTCCCGAGCGAAACTCCCACAAGGACGGGTGGAAAAATGGGGGGAAAAGCGCCCGAAACCTCCTTTTTTAGGAAAGCGTGGACGCTGCGGGGATAAAACCGGGATTTACAGCGCTTTTTCGGGTCAGATTTTGCCAGTTTCGAGCTCCCGGTGCGAAATTTGAAAGGTTTTAGGGCTGTTCTGCGAGTTCCTGATCGGCACCTTGGGGCCCGCCAAGTGACGAATAAATAAATGAATTTTAAAAATCAGATTATTCATTAATTCCGACCCGAAACTTCCTCGGGAATGCAAATTTTTTTTTTTGAGGGGTGGGGAGATTAAAAAAAAAATGGAGGGAAATCTCCGCGAGTCTCCGGGAGAGAGGATGTTGCTTAAAGTTCAAAATAATTAAGAAGTCTGATAAAAAGCGGGTCATTAATGAGGGGAGAGAGGAATAAAATTCATCAGCCTAAGTGGGACCCCCGTGGGGAAAAACGCCGCGCTCCAATTACGGAAAATAAATCCCCACAAATGCTCCCGAAACTGCGCCGGGGAGGGCGAGGAATTGCGGGAAACGCCGGGAATTTCCCGGACTTGGAGCCAATTCCGGCCCCTGCCCGCGGCCCGGACCCCGGGGAAGCTCCGTGGCTCCAGCCCGGCCTTTTTTGGGTGAGTTTAGGGCGGGTTTGGGCCAATAAAGCCCGAAAAAATTGGGGCTTTTTGCCTTTCCTCGTCCCCTCGGAGATGAAGGGTAAATTTTGGGGGCAGTTTGGGGGATTTTTGGCCAATTAACCCCGGGAAAAAATGGGGATTTTCCCTTCTTCGTCCCTCTGAGGGTGGGGACGCCTCTTTGGGACAGTTTAGGGCGTTTTTTGCCCACCAAACCCTGAAAAAAATGAGGATTTGCCCCTTCCTCGCCCTCCTGGAGATGCGGGACGATTTTGGGGGCAGTTTAGGAGTTTTTGGTCCCGTGAACTCGGGGCCAGACACACAGAAAATGGGGATTCTCCTTTCTTCGTCCCGCTGGGGCTGCGGAAAACTTCTGGGTCACTTCAGGACGATTTTTGGCCAAGAAACGCTAAAAAAAAGCGGATTTCACCCTTCCTCGTCCCCTTGGAGGTCGGGAACTCATTTTTGGGTCACTTCAGGACGATTTTTGGCCAAGAAACCCTGAGGAAAAAAAAAGGTGAGGGGGATTTTCCCATTCCTCTTCCCCTTGGAGATGAGGGACCCAATTTCGGGTCACTTCAGGGATTTTTTGGTCCAATAAACCCTAAAAATGAGGATTTTTTTTCCTTCTAACCCCCCCCCGGGCTGTCCCTGCGCGTCCCCAAGGCCAAAAAAGGCGGAATTTCCCCCAAAACCTCGCCGGGAATGTGGCGAGGAGGGGAAGAGAGGAGCTCCCACCCCCCCAGTCCCACCCATCATCCCCGCGAGTCCATAAATGTCCACAATTCCCAATTAAAATCCCGGGAATATTTTACCTATTCCCCCCCTTTTTCTTGTTCCCCCACCTAATTATTAAACGGTGAATTACACCCCGAGCCCTCCTTGTATTTTTTTGCCCCAATTTCCCTGTTTTATTCTGATTTTTTAATGGCAAACATCCATTTTTCCCCTCTCTCGGAAGTTGTTCGGTGCGTTTAACGATTCCATTCAATTTCTATTTTTTCCTCCCGAATTTCCCCGGTTTATTTTGATTTTTTTTTTATGGCGAACATCCTTTTTTTTTCTTTTTTTTCCCCCTCTAGGAAGTTGTTCGGTGGCTTTAACGATCACCTTAAATTNTTTTTAGGAAAGCGTGGACGCTGCGGGGATAAAACCGGGATTTACAGCGCTTTTTCGGGTCAGATTTTGCCAGTTTCGAGCTCCCGGTGCGAAATTTGAAAGGTTTTAGGGCTGTTCTGCGAGTTCCTGATCGGCACCTTGGGGGTCGCCAAGTGACGAATAAATAAATGAATTTTAAAAATCAGATTATTCATTAATTCCGACCCGAAACTTCCTCGGGAATGCAAATTTTTTTTTTTGAGGGGTGGGGAGATTAAAAAAAAAATGGAGGGAAATCTCCGCGAGTCTCCGGGAGAGAGGATGTTGCTTAAAGTTCAAAATAATTAAGAAGTCTGATAAAAAGCGGGTCATTAATGAGGGGAGAGAGGAATAAAATTCATCAGCCTAAGTGGGACCCCCGTGGGGAAAAACGCCGCGCTCCAATTACGGAAAATAAATCCCCACAAATGCTCCCGAAACTGCGCCGGGGAGGGCGAGGAATTGCGGGAAACGCCGGGAATTTCCCGGACTTGGAGCCAATTCCGGCCCCTGCCCGCGGCCCGGACCCCGGGGAAGCTCCGTGGCTCCAGCCCGGCCTTTTTTGGGTGAGTTTAGGGCGGGTTTGGGCCAATAAAACCCGAAAAAATTGGGGCTTTTTGCCTTTCCTCGTCCCCTCGGAGATGGGGGGCAAATTTTGGGGGCAGTTTGGGGGATTTTTGGCCAATTAACCCCGGGAAAAAATGGGGATTTTCCCTTCTTCGTCCCTCTGAGGGTGGGGACGCCTCTTTGGGACAGTTTAGGGCGTTTTTTGCCCACCAAACCCTGAAAAAAATGAGGATTTGCCCCTTCCTCGCCCTCCTGGAGATGCGGGACTATTTTGGGGGCAGTTTAGGAGTTTTTGGTCCCGTGAACTCGGGGCCAGACACACAAAAATTGGGGATTCTCCTTTTTTCGTCCCGCTGGGGCTGCGGAAAACTTCTGGGTCACTTCAGGACGATTTTTGGCCAAGAAACGCTAAAAAAAAGCGGATTTCACCCTTCCTCGTCCCCTTGGAGGTCGGGAACTCATTTTTGGGTCGCTTCAGGACGATTTTTGGCCAACAAACCCTGAGGAAAAAAAAAGGTGGGGGGGATTTTCCCATTCCTCTTCCCCTTGGACATGAGGGACCCAATTTCGGGTCACTTCAGGGATTTTTTGGTCCAATAAACCCTAAAAATGAGGATTTTTTTTCCTTCTAACCCCCCCCCGGGCTGTCCCTGCGCGTCCCCAAGGCCAAAAAAGGCGGAATTTCCCCCAAAACCTCGCCGGGAATGTGGCGAGGAGGGGAAGAGAGGAGCTCCCACCCCCCCAGTCCCACCCATCATCCCCGCGAGTCCATAAATGTCCACAATTCCCAATTAAAATCCCGGGAATATTTTACCTATTCCCCCCCTTTTTCTTGTTCCCCCACCTAATTATTAAACGGTGAATTACACCCCGAGCCCTCCTTGTATTTTTTGCCCCAATTTCCCTGTTTTATTCTGATTTTTTAATGGCAAACATCCATTTTTCCCCTCTCTCGGAAGTTGTTCGGTGCGTTTAACGATTCCATTCAATTTCTATTTTTTCCTCCCGAATTTCCCCGGTTTATTTTGATTTTTTTTTTATGGCGAACATCCTTTTTTTTCTTTTTTTTCCCCCTCTAGGAAGTTGTTCGGTGGCTTTAACGATCACCTTAAATTTGGATTTTATTTTTTTTTCTTTTTTTCCCCAGAGCCGGAAATAATTCTGATTTATGGCCCGGGGGGAGAACAATAACAGCGACGCCAAAAAATAAAAAACAAAAAGAACCCAACGCCTTTTTTTTTTTATATGTTGGCTTAGAAACTGTAAACTCTCAGCACCAGAAATCCATCAAACTTTACAATCCCTCTTTCCCCGCTTCCTGCGCCGCCGGGAAAGCCAAATCCAGGGAATTATGGAATGATTTTAAAGGGGCTTTTCTGACCCCCCACCCTGCGCTGGATCCCCTCTTGTAATCCCTCCCAAAAAGCGGAATTTTGGGATTTAATCCCTCTTTCCAAACTTCAGTTTCGCTTTTAAGAAAATGAAATTAAAATTGAATTTTTTTTTTTCCCCCCGACGGCGGAGGTGGAGAAATCCGGACGGGAGCTCTGGGAATTCTTGGGAGATTTAAATTATTTTGGCGATTTTATCGCATTTTATTGAGCCGAGAGGTGCTGGCGAAATGTGGATTTCGGAGTCTCTTTCATTAGGTTTTAAAAACAATAAAATCAAACAGAAATGAAGGCGAAGAGCGAAAGGCAAAACTCGCCAACAATGAGAAAAACCCGGGGCTCCGCCCTGGGAATTCGGGACAAACCCCAAAGAATTCCCATTCCCCCAGTCTGACCATAGGGAAAGGAATTTTTTTTTCTTTTCCCACCTCCAAATCCCCGTGATTGCGCCAAGGCCGATTCCCACAGGGAGAGGGGAGCGCTGACATCCCCGGGAGCTGGGAACGAACCCGCTGGGAACGGGGAAAAAATTCCCCCCAAAATTCAGGTTTCACACCTTCAGCGCGGAGACAAAGCCCGGCTCCCGCGGCGCGCCGCACCAGCAGCGCTTTAATGGAAATTAAATGGAATTTTGGCCGCCTCAACGCAGCAAAAACCCGATTTGAAGGCGGGGATGGAAATTTCGGGGTGGGGGTTGGACAAGGCGATTTTCCCCGCAGAATATTTGAAATTCGGCGTCTTTGGGGAAACCCTTCCCAGCCCGGAGCGGCCGGAGAGGATCCCCCGAGCGCCTCCCCGGCGCTCGAGGCGCGCTCGCAGCCGGTTTGAATCAGGCACAGCTTGGGAGCAGAAGCCGCCGAGTCTCGGTATCAAAAGGCGGCGCGGGGGCCCCCTCGGAGCGCTCCAAAATCCGAATTTCCCCGCGCTCCCCCGGCGCACCCGCGGCCCCGCTATTCGCCTTCCTTCTCCCGGCCCCGATGGGATTTTTGGGGTTTTTTTTTTTCCTGTCCCAAAACTCCGGGTTCGGCCGGGATTTGGGGCGGCCGAACCTCCGCGCTCCGGCCGCGCCGCCGGCGCCGGCGAGGGAAGGATCCCGGCGAGGATTCCGGGCGCATTCCCGCGGTTTCTGTGGAATTCTCCCAAGCCGCTCCCGCTCCCATGTGCGGAGCATCCCCGGCCCTCCAAGGCCTTGGAGCCGCCGCCATTTTGGGGCAAAATCCGTGGAAATTCGGATTTTTTTCTCCATTTCAAAGCGGTTGGAAACCCCTGAATTTCCCCCCCAATGCCCCTCGTTTTCGCTGCCTAATTATTCATTTTTGGGGGTG